>JANAVB010017599.1:8066538-8071538 GCA_029216955.1 Iris pallida | reverse complement strand
CAAACTTGTGCTTACCTCATACTTTAGCTATTGATTACTTTGAGCAAATTTGTATTCATCTCTTTATTAGCTTCTTCCTCAAAGCCTCTCTTAATGATATTTTCTTGGCTTATTGGTCGATATTTTGGATACATGACTCTTATTTAATCTATAATATTTGGACTAGTTCATGTACTCCATTTATATATATAATATATATATATATATATATATATATATATATATATATTATATATCACATAACTTTCGGTATTTATTTGTTTTTATCTTTTAGTTGGAATTTTGAGAAAAAATATTTATTAATGTCCTGATCATGATTATTTGTGGGTGTTATTTTAAGAATTACACAATCTTGTGCTTTATCTTTTGTTAGTGCATATTTATATTGTATATTTATCTCTATAGTGCACTATAAATTTTTTAAAAAATAAAGTTTTTAGTATCTTGATCTTGATGAATTTACTTTGGGTATTTGCTATCTTATATTTATTATTACCTAATAATTTTATAGCACCTATGGATAAATGTAATTGATACATCTTACACATAAACGACACGGTGCCAAGTGTCTTCGGACTACCGCTAGCTGGGAACTGGTCCCTACAGCTAACCTAAGATTGATCAACGCTTTATAAACTGAAGATTTATTGAGGTCTATTTGCTTGTTATCTGATGGACTTTAGATTTTAGCTTTGATGGATAATATTTCACAAAAGGTAACATACATTGATTTTCCATAGGTTAATGTCTGTCATCTTTTGATATATTCATTTTTCTTTTATACTATTCTATATTCAGACTTGATTTGATCTTGTGACTACTCTTATGAATATTATGTTTTTTAGGTATGTTCTTTAGCGTTTGTGTAATATTCATGATACACGTTTTATCATGCTTTTATTATTCTCTTCTTATTCAAGTTAATAACTGCCTATAGCACTAATTCTTTGTGGGGGAGAAGTCAGGCATATTAAATTTTTTTCTCTCAAAGCGTTTCTTTTCTTTAAGCCTACGGTATCAAATGGACACCGTGCTAAGATTTCAAAAGGGAATAAGTGAACTTTGATAAGAAGACCTAGTATTTTGATGAACTAGTTTCCTACTTTTGGAAATATTTCTCTGGAATTTAAATAGGTCATTACTAATATTTTTGGATATACCCATGTAAAGGGGGAGCAGTTAATTGTTTCAAATCAATTATTTTCCTGACATGCCATATATCTAGAATATTATTTATTTGGGCATTTATCTAGTCCTATTTTTTTGTTCAAAACGGGCTATTTATGATTAAGGGTTCTTTTATTAAAGCTGTTTTCATGATACAAAAATTTGAATCGTCAACTGTTAGTTGAGGACTAAACGGATGCATTCAAACATTTAGTAAGACAAATTTTCATAATAAATTCCGTATTTCATAAGTCTTTTGATTTTTATCTGATATTTTGAATCTGTCCGTTACTCGATTGCTATTATTAAAGATAGCTTTTAAAAATCCTTTACTAACTTCAAATCATTTGTGTTATATATATATATATATATATATATATATATATAATATATATATATATATATATATATATAGAGATATATTTTGTTTGTTCATCTTTAAGAGTTTGATTAGTGAATATTTATTTTACTTGCCTAAAGATGATATTTTGTTTTAAGTTTGAAACCTTATGAGAGAATATATGATTACTATTTTTTTTTATTTCTCTTATTTTATATGATTTTTAAAAATTATCTTGCCAAATATTTTAATTATCCTTATTATGATTATTCGTTGAGTTTAAACTGATTTGACTTTTCTTATTGAGGTTTTATCTCAAAGTTCATGATTATCTTATTTAGATTGGTCATACTTTGCTGGAGAATATTCAAGTCGACTGAGTTTCTTCTTCTTAAGTATCCTTCTCCTTTACCTTCATGTCTATTCATATAGCATGCTAACGTAATTGAGTTCAAAGGCATGAACTTGGGTAAGTAGATAGATTCTAGTATTTCTATTTGATTTCTTTTCAATGGTTATACTCCTTTTGGAATTGATTCATTAATTTGTATGGACAAATTATGAATCATATATTTTTTTGTGATCATTGTAAAAAGTCTTATTATATCTTCTAAATATATTATATTTATATTTTATATTGGTATATACTAGATCTGTGAATTTCTAATCCTTATAGATTACTTATGACCAATGATTAATTTCTACTATATTGGTATCTACTTTTTATTAAAATCCTTTATTGGTCACTTTTAAAACTATATTTATACACTTTATCAGATTGTGTTTTGAATGGTTTCTTTCAAATCTCTACCCTAATCCTTGATCATGATTATTTTTTGCCTTCCTCCTACTATGATATATTTTCTTATGCTTGAGTTTATTTTATCTTTTATTACAAGAGAGCTTATTTTTTTATCATGTCAACGGGAAAGAAATAAGTTTAAGTTAGCACACAATATTCTAGTAATATATGGTTATTATACATGCATCTATCGTATCTTTATTAAACTTAACCGATTCACCATAATAAAAAATGAGGAGATTGTTAGTCCAATGATTGTATCATATTTTTGAACATGGCTGATTGATTAAGCTTAACATTATGATGTCACTAATATCCATGTAATCATTATCATGTTTCTACTTAAACTTAGCATTGTCTTAAATATTTACTATATCATATTGCTATGCTTGTATCATACCGTATCATGTTGTTTTGTTCGCCTAACATGTACTTGAGGACAATAAGTAAGCATGATCAAACTAGGACATATATAATGAAGAATTAATGATGGGCCAAAGACGACGTTATACAAGAAGATTTCTTTGAACCGCCTAGCGATTTATCTGGGACCTCGCATCGGGGGTTCAATCTTCATTACTGAAGATTATGGGTAGTACCTTTGTAGGGGCAGCGGACAGGGGTCGAGGGGCAGCGCCCCCTCGTGGAATTTCGGGGGCGAATCCCCCGAAAGGTATTCAGATTTCCATATCTGATTATCTTTGGACGACCACTATCAAGAAAAAAAGTCTTCAAGTCTGCTCAAATATCGAAAGAAAGGCGTCATCCAAAGGCGATTGATTTTTATATTTATTTATGTATTTTATACTTAACTTAGTCTAGAAAAGTATGTAAGATTGATCGGATCGATTCTGGCTTAGCTAATCTTAGTCCACAAAAATAGCCTACCTATCCACAATTCAATATCCAAAAGTCCACATACAAAAATAGCCCAAAACCCATCAAAATTGGCCAAAACAGTTCTGACAGAACTCTGGCAGAACTCGGCCAGAACTCGGCCCGAGTTTGGTCAGGGTAGTTTAACTAAATTTTGAATTCCCTCCAAATCTGCATCCAACGTTCGAATGCAAAATTTTGTATCCGATCTCTGTCCGAATTCGGTCTACAAAAACACTATAAATAGAGGAGAACTTTCACATTTTCAAATCACTCATTCACTCTCTTCTCTTTCTATTCTAAAGTGTTTTCTACAAGCAAAGTTTTCAAATTAGGCCTATAACACTCTTAGCCAAAGCCAATACAGTTTTGTTCAATCTAGAGTTTTGGTACTGAAGAGTTGTATCAGAGGCTGCATTCAGAAAAGTTTCAGTTTTTGAAATCATTCTTTGGAGTCGGTCGTGCGCTCGTCACCAAGCACAGTGTTGTATGAGACTGCAAGCTCTCAATTAGCTTGTGCCATAGTGGATTAATATCGAGCATGAGTACTCGAGACTGGACTAGTCCTCTCAGAGGGATACCAGTATATATGGTTGTGTCACTGAGTTTGATTCTTTTATCTCTTACTTTATCGTATTTTATTTACTGTCATTTACCTACCATAGTATATAGCTGCTTAATTTTTAATTGGTGATAATTTTTGCTGTACATGCACATACTCTATTCACCCACCCTCTAGAGGTGCTTAACGGTCCTACAAGTACATGCTTGTGCGTGGATATAGTGCAGTAGTAGGAAAATAAAATAGCAACAACAGCAAATAGGAAGATAAGGGTAGGACATGGTTTGAGTTATGTATGTTTATGCTAGGTGAGTTCAAAGGTAGAGTTTTGAGGTAATGGGTGATGGAGTTTTGATGTATAAGGTATTATATATTAGGTATAGAGTAGATACATAGGGTTTGACCTAGTATAGACTAGAATACCTTGGAATGACAAGGTATGGACCCAGAAACCTATGTATGACCTAGATTAACCTAGTTTAGCAAGGTATTGAACTAATTGACCTAGTTTGACCTAGAATGACTTGGAGACCTAGTATTGAGCTAGTATAGCATGTTTATAGTTCCAAACACCATTTGACAGTAATATTCCATATTTAGGTCTTCAGGCACCGTATCGAATACTATTGATACTTTAAACCAGATCTTACGAGTACTGTCATGACCAGCACCCTGTAGAGGCACGAATGTGTGACGACACCCAACCTACGCTGCAGCATCGGCGATGGAACGTTGTCTGGATCTACTATACTAGCAGTCAATAATAATCAAATCATGTCGAGATATCTCAACTCCAATTGGGGGACAAAAACATGATATATTCATACTCAACCACATGACTATAAGGAAGATAACGGGCACAAAATAGATACTAACATCATGATATGAAAAATCAGTGGAAGTCTATTTAACTTAACACAAGTCCAAGAAGTTAAGAGTCACTATCTCAAATACAAATCTAAAATAAATGTCAGAGTCATAAGGCTGGAGACATATCAGGTACAAAACCTAGTCTAATTGAGTCGCCACTAAAGCCTCCTTAGCTGGAGCTAAGCCCTCATGGATCATGGACTCCTGTTGATGCCTACTACGTCCTGTGGGCCGTAGTAAGTAGGGCAACCGTTATCTGAATCATCAAAAAATATATCCAGTTAGGATTAGATATATATAAACACACACACACACACACACACACCACACACAAACACACACACACACACATGTATCTATACACCCATATATACACATATATA
>JANAVB010017599.1:7892361-8057612 GCA_029216955.1 Iris pallida | reverse complement strand
CGCAGGGTGCACAAGGTGGTACAAGTGGCTCAGTGCACGTTCAGCGTATAGTGTACAAGGTGCGCGGGGTGCGTGAGGTGTGCAACTTGCTTCAGATCGTGCCTGTACATGATCTAAGCGGTTACTGCACGTTCGGAGTGGTTATTACAACGGCCCGATATTTTGCTAACCGGGCAGTTGCTACTCGGGCCTATAAAATGTCTCTTCTCTCTCACAGGCAAAGGACACAGAGCATATATATAGAGTTATGAAAGTTTACAAGTGTTTCTTAACACAAGTAAACAAAGGCTGTAAGAGAGAGAGAAGAGAAGCTTTGCACCAGCGTTGCATTTGTACGAGAGTCCATGTACGATCCGAGGAGTCAGAAGAGCAGAAGTGTTCCAAAGTTCTTTGACGAACTTGCTGGTTCCTGGAAGCTATTCGTGTGGGGCGAATATAGATTTGAGCAACGGTGATCATTCACCCCGACAGGATATTCATCCATCAATCGCCTGTCATCTTCTTCGCTGCTGTGGATTATGAAATCTTCTTAGATTCTCGTAATATCATACGCTGCAGTAACGAGATCTTCTTAGATCTTCATTAAACTTATGCAACCTTCCTAGAAGTGTTGCGTTGAAACATTGTTTTTATAATTGTTTCATCTTTTCAGTTTTCTATCAAAAAATTGTGCCATGGCACTAATAATCTCAAAGCTATAATCCTACGATGGAAAACTTTAATGCTTCACTCCTCAATACTGATTTCTGTAAGTTAGAAAAGTTTGATGGAGAGCATTATCAAGTCTGGAAGACGAAGGTTTATCTCATTCAGAGACGTTGATCACGTGCTTCTTGAAGAGGAATCTACTGTTCCAGATGTTGGGTCTGCTGCCACAATCAATGCGGTTACTAAACTTCAGGCCAAGTGGAGAAGGAAGAATAGCATTTGCAGGCTGCTTATCCTGAATGCTATGGAGGATTCCCTTGCAGAATCTGTAAAACTCCTAAATTTCTACTATTTTTTATAAATTTGGTAATAATTTTTATTTTGTATTTATACGTCGTGTAGTTGCATTGTACGTCGTGCACGAAATTCATTTTTCGTAATTGCTCGACGAGTGCGAATATGTACGAGCGTACATATTTTTATTAAAAAATATTTTTTTTCTATTTTTATAGTTTCAAAATAATATATATAATAATTATTTTAGCTATCGTATCAAAGTTTCAAAGTTATTATTTTATTTATTTTATTTATAAAAGTCTTTCGTTTATAACGGTTATTAATAATAAATAAAAAAATTTCGTGCATATATATATTTCATAAATATTATATTAGTTTATTTTAAATAATAATGTAATTTTTGAAATTATTATTATATGTATTTTTAGAAAATATTTTTTTTTATTTTATGTGGCAATTTAAATCTTTGATTGGATTTTTGTGGATTTGATTTAAATAGTTTAAATTTAAAAATAGAATTTATATTTAATTTAAGTTTAGATTATCTAGATTTAAATTGGATTTAGATTGATTGTATTGATTTAAATTTAAAAATTGAATTATCTAAATTGGGTTTAAATAAATCATAATCCTTATCCAACTAGGAATTTCCACCTCCTATACAAGGAGAGGTACTCCTCCATATTATTTTCTCCACATTAATCCTCCATAAAATCTACCAATGTGAGTGCCTCGTGTCTGTGTCCATAATCTTCCGTGTCAGCCGTGACGGCCTCGGGTCCGACCCTGGGTGTCTTTCCAATAGAGTATTTTTACATATACATTTTATCCTGCGTCCGACATACCGGACATGATCTCCCCACAAACACCCATCCTGGTCGTGTCGGACATCCCCAATACTATACAACCAATACCTAATTCTAAACCTATATTTTGGCTTTCTCGTCGCTCCGTCACCCTGTCCCTGGCCCGGACAACACCACCACCGCCAGCACCACCAATATCGACCACCGACACCTCGCTGCCATCTCGCGACCTCCGTCCCAGCCACCATCACACCTTCAGACCACCGTCACCGTCATCACCCCCGCTACAACCATCCTCCCCGTGTCGTCAACCCCGACAATTCAACCCAAGAAAATCCTGTGCCTCCCTGGCAGCAAGCACCCCGTCGATCCCCTGATCTCGCAGTCGCACAACTGACCACCTACAACACAACCCAACGCCAACGCCAACATAGCCTCCCGACGACACCCGCCATCACCACAACCGGCCCACCGCCACCACGCTCCCCCTCTCCTCCATCCTCCAACGTCGTACCCACGTCCTTGCCCCGACACCACCGTCTCCTAACTGTCACCACCACCGCCATCTCATCGACAACACTAGCAAAATTTAGCCAAACTCCCCAACCTCCACTCCGGCCAAACCCTCGTCGAAACCCCGGCCAACCCACCGAACAACCACTACCATCGTCAAGAAGAGAAGGAAAATAAACCGTAAACCTAAACTCACCTCCGCTCGCCGCCGGCGCCCTCCACCGCGAGTCGTGCCTGGCCGCCGCACCCGCTGCGTGTGTCCGCCTCCTCTGCCCGATCGCCCGGCGAAACTCCTGACCGCTGTGGCCATCGCCGCCCGGATCTGGCACCGGCCTCCATACAGACCGGTGCCGCCCACCACCGGAAACCCCTTCTTCCTTTCTCCGATCCTCCGCCATGCGGGCCCGCTGAGCTCCCAGTCGTGCACCGTACGAGCAGCGCTCCACCACCGCTCGCGCGTGCTTCCTCCGCCGCCGGAGCGGTGAAGCTTCGCCGGACCATCGAACCCACTCTGATTCCTCACTCTCCTCCTTCTTCTGCTTCTTTATTTATTTTTATTTTTTTCAATCAATCTTCCTCTCTCTTGACTTCTTCTGCTGTACTTATTTGCTGTTTATTTTTTTATTATTTATTTATTATTATTTTTTATTTTTCTTCAATCAATCACTCTCTCTCTCTCAAAGAGAGAACATGTACTGTTGTAGTTACTATTATTATGATTTATTATTATTATTATTTTTATTATTACTATTAAGAACATATGTATGTACTGTATATGAAAAGATATTATTAGTATTTTTGTATTATTATTATTATTATTATTATTTTAAATGACTACTACTAGTAAAGCAGTTTGTAGACATTGTTATTGTTATTATTATTATCATTATTATTTTTATTATTAGTATTTAGTTATGAATATTAGGATTGTTGTTATTAGTTTAATTATTATTATTTTTATTAAGTTATCATTTTTAGAATATGTACTATTATTTTTAAAAAGGATAGAGCTATATATGTAATTTCAAATTTGGAGGTTTGACCTAAAATATTTTCTTAGATTTTGTTACATATTTATTTGAAAAATATTTTTTACTAATAGATTTCTACGAAAAATCCTACCTTTACAACTTAAAGTTTCTATCTAAAAATAGTTTTTTTTAAAGTATTTATCTAAAAACTATTTTAGCTAATAAGAATATATTTTCGAGTATTATAAATAGTTTTCTAAAAAATGTATATATTTATTTAATTATCAAATTCCTTCGATTATCTTCCTCTTCTACGATTAGTCCTATTCACAATCCCTTGCCAATTCTGTACTTACCTTATGTCGAACCTAACTAATTTGACCCTCCTCGACCCAATGGAACTGTCCATGCCACCATTAGAGGTCATCTTGTATAGTTGTTGCACCGAAGTCGCAGTTCGTGCCACCTTGATCATCGCAGCACACCAGACGTCCTACCAGGCAAGACACCTTGCCATTTGCTGTTTATTTATTTTAGCTCATATTTCATGTATTATTTATTATTTTCTTTATGCAAAATAAACTGTGATACATGGCATAACTTGTTAGAACTTACTGTTCAATTATAATTCCTGCTATGTATTATTTTCTTACACATTAAAACCTAGATTTAAGGGACCACCATGTGTGTTGCATTCATTTGGCCTTGACACATCGTACCACGATGTTGTGTGTTGCATGTAGAACACGGACGTGCGTGATTGGCTGGACACCAGTTCGTACAAGCCGTATGATAGGATTAACCGCTAGTAGAATTGTATGCTAGTTTGACTTAGCGGTTATAGAGGTTTACTGTTGTGGATACAACATAGTAGACATTGGGCGGGGAGGACAATTCCTTAGCGTATGGGCTTCGATGCACTTTCCTTTGTAACCCGAAAGCTCCACTGGAGATACGAGGTTGATGACCTAGGATTACTGATGGCCATTGGCGTTCTGCGGAACGTTATGCTCTTATTGATTGGGCCTCTGGTGCCCCAAGGAGAGACTATGACGATCCTATTTAGCCAGGGCCCATGCACAGGAAGGATTATTCTTAACTACATTTCACTTAGAACGGTTAGGCACCTTTATCCGTTAGGTATGAGTACTTTTGGTTTGGGTACTTGTATCTGACCGTGGCTTGGAACAATAACTTGTCGCGGATTAGTTCGTCACATCTTGTCCTTGTTTGGTTGTAGGTGTGGCTTACTACTTCGATGAGAGGGTATTGAACCTTGTTGGGGTCCGGATACTATATTGGATACATAGCATGGAAAGATACGTCATCGTGAATTAGTTTACCATCTCCTATCCTTGTTTGGTTAGGGGGATGGTAAGCTAGTTCAATAGGTGTGTATTGGACCATGTTATAATTCAATTGACTTATTTATTTGAGCAATATTTATTCAGTTTATATGGCATGATATTATGTGTCTTATTACGTCTCTCTGAGGACCTGGTTATCTCGACAGGTGTGTGCTCTTGTCTTTCGCAGGTGCTCTAGCTCTAGCCGTGACCATCTCCATTTCTTCGAGGATGATTGCGCTTGAATCGTCTTTGCTTTGCTCGCCAAACTCTTCATTTTGTTATGTATTTCTTTTCATAGTTGGTAGTAGATTTGTCTTCGTCCAACTACATGTACCAAATGACAATTCATAGTTGATTATATGACATCTTTTATTCTTTTACTTTGTGGATGAGATTAGTTTGTTGTGGTTCTACTGCATTTTACAGCTTACGTATATTTATTATACGGCTGGCATGTCTACGTTCCAAGTCCTACGTATTTTGGGACTGGGGTGTTAAAGAATCCTACAGTAAGAAGACTATTGCCAGAGATATATGGGAGTCTCTGAAGAAACTGTACGAAGAAGACAAGAACAGGAGCAAGATATTTGTGGTTAAAAAATATCACAAATGGCTCTTTGAGGACGAGAAGTCCATGCTGCCGCAGGTGAAAGAATTCCTGAAGCTGCGACAGAAGCTGGAAGACGAGGCGATGCCTCTTTCTGACAAGTTTGTTGTTAGAGGGATTGTCTCGAAGCTCCCCGCTGGGTGGAGTAAGTTCTATACAAATATGCATAGGAAGAAGCTTAAGATCAGCCTTGAAGATCTCTTGCAGAAAATCTATGTTGAGGACCAGATGCGGGCTCAACTGAAGGTGGACGTATTGTCCAAGCAATTGGCTAACGTTAATCTGGTTTATACCAAGGAACCAAGGGGAAAGCAGGCGGCTTCCCACAGAAAGAAGGACCCTGACAATCTGAAAGTCAAGGGAACTTCGTTCAAGCAAAAGAAGCCAAAGTTACATATTTGGCTTATTTCAAGTGTGGCAAGAAGGGCCACTTCAAGAATGAATGCAAAGGAAAGACCAAGCAATCAGAGCAAGGAGAGCCTAGTAAGGTATCTATGATCACTGACATTATTGCTATGATTGCACAGGTTGATACGGTAGGGACTGACTCTGACTGGTGGGTAGACACTGAAGCCACCTGCCATGTCTGCTCCAGTAAGGAGTGGTTCACCATCTACACACCTACTTTTGAAGTGGTTATGGTGGCAAACCAGGCACAAGCTGAAGTGCTCAGGATCAGGACGGTGGTGTTAAACCTGACCTCGGGGTAGTCTCTGACGCTTCAAGGTGTGAAGTATGTACCTGCTATTGTCAAGAACCTGATCTCGGGAGGCCTACTCTGCAATGCAGGCCTCAGGATGGACATCAATGCTGGCCAGATGGTGATGTCTATCAAGGGTACATATTTTAGAAAAGCTTTTTATACCGAAAGAATGTTCAAAATTTAGCTTGTAAATTAGTCCAATGTTATTAATGCAATTACTCCTTCTGCTTATACTTTTGAGTTGTGGCATAATAGACTAGGACATGTTCATTGTAAACGAATAAACAGAATGTCTAGTCTAGGACTTATCTCCAAGTGTGGGGGTAAGATAGAGAAATGTGAAGTTTGTGCTCAAACAAAGATCATAAGGAAACCCTTTTCTCGGGTTAATCGAAGTACAGATCTTCTAGAGTTGGTACACTCCGATATCTGTGACTTCAAACAGTTCTCTACAAAGGCCGGGATAAAGTATTTCATAACCTTTATCGATGACTTCTCTAAGTATGCGTTCGTCTACTTGCTGAAGGCTAAAGACGAAGCATTCGAGAAGTTCAAGGAGTTCAGAGCTGAAGCTGAGCGGCAGATTGGACAATAACTCAAAAGAATAAGAAGTGATCGAGGTGGGGAGTACAGGTCTCATTAATTTACATCGTTCTGCAAAGAATATGGAATTGTCAATGAGAATATGGCTCCGTACTCTCCTCAATCAAACGGAAGTAGCAGAGAGAAAGAACAGAACGTTAACAAAAATGATTAACTTAATGCTGTTGACTGTGGTTCTTCCTAAGTGCTACTGGGGAGAAGTTGCATTGATGGCCACTTTTATTTTAAATAGAGTGCCTCATTCAACTTCAGACGTTACTCCTCATGAACTCTGGTTCAAGGTCAGACCTAACTTGAATGTCATTCGAGTGTGGGGGTGTCTGGCATATGTCAAGTTTCCAGATTTGAAGATTCAGAAGCTTGGAACAAGGACTACTAAGACGATCTTCTTGGGGTATGCCGAGAATAGTGATGCTCGAAGATTTCTTGATATTGAGTTAAATCATATCATTGAATCTCGCGACACAGAATATTTTGAAGACAAATTTGCAAGGCACAAGAATATTGTTCTTGCGGATGTATCGGAGACCAATGAGGGTGCGCAGGAAACTAAAGTCTTTAATGAGGATGTAGTCCAAGAAGATGTTGTTGTTGAAACAACGATTGAACCAGAACAAGCTGAGCCGTCAGCTAAGTGTGTGAGGAGGCCAAAGGACTTCGAAAGTGACTTTGTCACCTATCACGTGGAAGCAGATCCGCTTACCTATAATGAGGCGATGAAGACCAGAGATGCAATTTTCTGGACGGAGGCGATTGACAATAAAATTGATTCCATCACCTCAAATAACACTTGGGAGTTGGTTGATCTTCCTGAAGGAGCAAAACCCATCGGATACAAATGGATCTTCAAGAAGAAGATGAAAGCAGATGGAACTATTGACAAGTTCAAGGCTAGGTTGGTGGCCAAGGGGTTTTCTCAGAAGCAGAGGATTGACTACTTTGACACATATGCTCCAGTAGCCCGGATGACCACCATCAGAATGTTGATTGCTCTCGCAGCAATACATAAGATGGTGATACATCAGATGGATCTGAAAACGACTTTCCTAAATGGCGAGCTGACTGAAGAGATTTACATGCAACAGCCAAAGGGATTTGTCGTCAAGGGTCTTGAAGCAAAGTCTGCAGTTTGGTGAAATCTTTGTACGGTCTTAAAACATGCTCCCAAGATGTGGCATGAGAAATTTAACAAAGTTATAAGGTCAAATGGCTACATGGTCAGCGAGGCGGATAAGTATATTTACACGAAGTTTGCTGATGGAAGAGGTGTGATCGTTTGTCTGTACGTATACGACATGCTTATCCTAGGTACGGATATGGGTTGTGTCACTGAGACAAAGAAATTCATCTCGAGCAAGTTCAGTATAAAGGACTTGGGGGATGCTGATATGATCTTAGGGATCATGATCATCCGGACAGACACTGAACTAGGGCCGTCATAGTCTTATTATATTGAGAAAATGATCACTCGTTATGGGTATCGAGATCTTCCAGGGATCGAAAAGCCGTACAGGTGTGATATGAAACTGAAGCCTAATTCAGGAGAAAGCGTCAAGCAGCTGGAGTATGCAAGCGTAATCGGGAGTTTGATGTATGCTACTACTGCCACAAGGTCTGATATAGCTTTCATCGTGGGAATGCGGAGTCGTTTTACGAGCAACCCAGGTATTGAATACTGGAAAGCTGTGAAACGGGTTATGAGATATCTCAAGAAGACTCAGACATATGCACTGTACTACAGCGGAGATCCGTCGGTAGTGGAAGGCTTTAGTGATGCCAGCTGGTGCTCAGAGGTGGAGAGCAAGAGGTCCATAGGTAGATTTATTTTCACAATGGGTGGAGCTGATATATCATGGTAGTCGAAGAATCAGACTATGCTCTCACGGTCATCTATGAAATCTGAGTTCTTTGCACTCGATACCGCAGCCGAGGAAGCAGAATAGCTTCGGGAGCTTGTTTGCAAAAACAAAAGTGTTCTTTATTTCACAAACTTTGTATGAAGATTACAATTGAATTCTGGAAAAATACAACTATAGGAATCCGATCTGAAGACGATCGCTTTATCCCTTGGACGATGTGAACTTTGAAGACGGTAGCCTCTGAAGAATGCAGCAGCACATTGGCAAGAACTCCTGATCTCTGGTGATGATCTTGAATGATCTAATCTGATCTGGCTTGATAATGAAGGACTTGAAACTCTATTTATAGAGTTCTGGAAAGTAACTAATTAGTAGTTATTTCTGGATTGTGCAGGATGGATTGCGCAGGCATTGGACTGCGTAAGCAGCAAACTGTGCTGGCAGTTACTCGATCGTGGACCAACTTGTAACACCCACTTTTTGAAATAAGGGTATTTTAGTCATTTTAGTCATTTTGTGATTTTCTAGATATTATTGACTTGTGATTGATTTAGCCTTTGGTTTAACTTTAGAAAACCCACATTAGAGACTAACCATGACCTATGATGATCATCTAGCTAATTAGAATTTATTTTTAGGCTTTGGTTTAATTTAGAAAGCCATTTGACTATTTTTAGGCTATTTAATTAATTGGCCTTTTAGCCTTTTGTTAAATGATCTTAAACTCAACTTAAATAGTAGAGAGGGGCCCATGAACCAACCCTAACCCTAGTAGGACTCATATGGCCGGCCAAAACAGGAAACCCCTACTTCCTATATAAGCATTGCATTAGTATGGACACCCCCTTTACAAAACCCTAGTTTTCAGCTCTCCAAAACCCTATCTTTCTCATCCGACCTCCGTTTTACCTCAAACAAAGTACGTTGTGATCGTGGGAAGGAGGAGAAATTGCTGGAGCATTGCTAGCAAGGAGTTGGAGGTGTTTGCTCGGTGGAAACTGGTCGTCTTATCGATCGAAGAATCAGTTTCTTTGGTTTTTCAACTCGCAATAGGTAAACACCTAAAATCCATAGTTTCTCCTGATTTTTCTTCATAGTACCATGCATCTAGGTACCCTAGACCCACCCATGAAGTTTGGTTAAGTTTCGTGTCTGCTTGATAGGCGTGTCGACACGTATCAGTTTAGGGTTTCACGTGTTTGATGAAATTCCTCTTAGAATTCATTACTGTTATTTTGTAATCTAATTTCATGAATTTATAGCCCTAGGTGTAGGGATTTCTAAACCCTAGGTTCTTGATTGAATCGACACGTTTTCGTGTCCAAAACAGGATACGCACGTGCAACACGAGGACCGCGCGCGGGTCCTGCTGCTGCCGTATCCGTTCTCGATGGACACGTCGATTCAACGCAAGATTTTTGGTCAGTATCTAGGCGCCATGACTGACAGGGTGTCCGTAAAGTCTGGTGAGGTTTCGTGGAGTATCGACGGAGAAATCGTCGTGGCATTGATCGCGGCCTGTCGCGCGCGCGTGAGAACGCGGCGTCCGATACGCACTACGTGCGACTTGGACACGTGGCAAGAGTCCAGTACAGGCACGTGGACATGTAGCCCTACATGTGGGCTACGTGTACGAGTAACAACGTGTCCTATTTCGCTCTGTGTCGAGCCCTAGGACGAGCGACACGCGTGCATGAGAACTAGTTTTCAGTTTTGGTTCACGAGTGTTTAGGACACTTCGTGTCCTATTTCTTGGACACGATTGCACTTGTAGTTCTTGTTCAGACCCTTGACACATTACCAATCTTAGGTTTTGATTATTAGTTGATTTTTGAGTAATTTATGTCATGTTAGGTTATAGGTTTTGAGTATCGGGTTTAGATCAGAATTTTCCTTCTTGATTCAGTTTCCTGATTGTTGTTCCCATCATATCCGATGAAATTCTGTATATGAATCAACCTTCAAACCATATTTAACCCTATCTAGGAGATTACTTATTAGTTTGTAGCATCGAGAGTTTGAGTTTGAGTTTTGATGTTGTGTATCGGGTCAGTTTTGAAGTTCCAGTTTCCTGTTTCAGAGATTGATTGTTCCCATCAGTTTGATGATTAATTCCAGTTTAAAACCCAACCTGCAAATCCTATTTAACCTCACCTTTGTGTTACATGTTAGATTGCATCATGGGATAGGTTGTATTCGTAATTGGTTAGCCATGGGTTTGAGTATTGGGTTAGATTTCCAGTTTTTAGTTCTTCTTTTTCTGTTCAGTTCTTTTGGTTCAGATTTCATCAATCCTTGATATTAAATCCTGTATAAACCCAACCCACAGGTCCTATAAAACCTATCTAAGAGTTTACATGTAGCTTGGCATCAAGGAGATGGCTGTGAATGAATTTGGGTTAGCATAGGTATCGGGTTCTTCATGATATCCCAGTTTTTACTGTTAAAGTTTGAATCTTTGATTCCCATCAATTTTTCCACATAATTCCTGTACAAAACCAGAACATACAAACCCTGTATGACCTACCTAAGAGATTGCTTGCTTAGTTTGCATCAAGAGTATAGGTTATGCTCGAGTTTTGGTATTAGTATAGGATAATTGAGTTATGTAGGTTGATTTTAGGGATGCCAAGTTAGTTGGTTAATTAGATAGGGTTAATGACAGTTAGTTCAATGTTAGCTAGGACGGGTAAAGGCCAAGTAGTGGGCTGTTAGTTAAAATTGTTAATGCCAAGCTAAGTTTAGTTAGGATGGGTTGTTGAAGTTAGATTAGAAATCTGATTTTGAGTTGTGTCTATGTGTGTGTGCTATGTGTTGGGAGAAATAGGAGTATAGAGAATAGGTAATGGCCTATGACAGATATTGAGTTGATGTGGGATTGATTTCAGGAGTGCCAAGTCTAATTAGTTTAGTTTAGTTTAGTCTAGTTTAGTCAAGTTGTTTGATTGATTAGCTTAGAATTTGTTATGGTAGCTTTGGGAGGAATCTGAATTTTGTGATGTATATATGAATTGTTTGATTGTAGGATTACTAGAGTTCAGTTTACTATTAGATAAGAATTGGTATATCCAGTTTAGTTAGTTGAGTGTCAATTAGAAACTGTAATGCCAAGTTTATTTTGATTAATTAGTTAAGGACTGGTAGTGACCTAAATGGACTTGTAGACTAGTTGACCAACTTTGACCTAGTTTGACTAGTTTGGTTGACCAAAGTTGACCCAAGGTTGACTTTGACTTAGATTGACCCAAATCATATAGAATTTGCATTGAAGGCTTTCCTTATGATATTTTAGATTGTATTATGACATATGGTTATTTTAAATAGGATCTTATTACTCCAGTCCAGTCACTTTTCATCATCAGCAGTTCGAATTGCCAGGCGAGTACATTCTCAGATCTTTTCATGCTTCTTTGGATATGTACTCTTGTTATAGACTAGTATACTTGATGCTGACACGACGTTCACACGGATCAGTACCCTCTGGATCTTTTCATGCGATGTTATCCCCTCGGATACATCGAGTATGTCATGTTTCATGTACTTTATCATGGTCATCATGTACTCCATGTATTCACTTTTATTCATGTTCACTCATATGTTATTCATGTACACTCATGACCATATGAGCTCCATGTATACAGTAGTTGTTATCCATGTGCAATAACATAACATGCTTCGATCCTTGTGTATTGGTTGGGGGCAGGGAGAGTGTAGTTGGTTATGTGATCATTATCCCCAGCAGTTATCCATGTGCATTCCATAGTTGTATCCATGTGCAACCCAAGCTGTTTACATAACCAATTCATGTTCTGATTCACGTAGAAGGTTACTTTCTTTATTTATCATATTATATCAGTTATATTTTCTCTCCTGTTGATTTCTTTTTACAGCAATTCATGTATAATTTTCTATAACTTGCTTTATATGTCCATTCCTGATATGAACTGTTGTGAGAGATATGTGCTCGTTCCGTCCTGACTGGGCATGTTAAAAATTTTACAGGTGATGATGAGGAGTACTGTTCTACTTATTATGGCATTGGCTTAGATGACACTGGCGACGTGGACCCACAGGAGGATCCCACAGTCGCTGAGGACTTGCCCATTGTCTAGCTGAGACTTAGTACTTTATTTGTATTTTCTATTTGAGACTTTTATGAGTTGTACTTGAGATATTTCTGGTGGTTTACACCTAGACTTTTATTATGACTTTCTTGAGATTCTTCTTCTATTCCATCTTAGTATTGTGATTGAGTTACGTATCATTTTACTCTCTATTCCTAGTTATTTAGATTATGTTAGATATGGTGACTTAAGACAGCGTTCTACCGCCGACACTGCGGCGTAGGCTGGGCGTTCGTTACTTCTCGTTCCCTCACACTGGGTGCGGGTCGTGACACGTTTTTAGTGGTGGCCCATGCAGGTCAAAATCACAACTAGTGTGATTCGTAGTGGTACTCGAACTAGAGTATCATTACAACCTGCAGTAGGATATAGGAATAAGTTAAGGTACTCCATCATATTAGGAAAACTCTTATCAAATTCTTGTTGGTAGTTGTCTCTTTTGGAAACAACTGTCCTCCTTGATGATTTCGGTTCTTTTTCAGTAATTGATTCCTTGTTGATATGTCTTCAAGATAGTTAAGGAGACACGATTTCATCTCTTCGGTCTATGCAGGACCAGATTCGCATTAGTACGATGTCGTGGTAGTACGACAATTTAGTTGTATTACTACGAGCCTGCTACAGAGTATAGGGAGTAAGGTGTTAGAAGGAGAGGATACTCGATCACTATTAGAATATCCTGAGAGATTCCGGGGACGACCCTTGAGAATCTCACTATGAGCTTCGATTTACTTTAGTCCACCTTCCTCACTTGATTCTTGCATCTTGTTTGAACTCTTTTCACCAATACCCTTACTTTCTTGTATTTAATAATGGTTAGGAAGATGGCTACACTGCTATATACTCATTGGTCAAACGCAGGGCTAGGAGGATTATATTAAGGAATTGGAATACACGGAGACTTTGATTAAGTTATAAGGGCATTTTCTAAATGGATGATTTAATGATTAATAGTTGTAAGTTGGGATATTACCAAGGAAATTTATCTTGAAGATTCTAAGTAGGAATCACCAGAGGATTATAAAATTATATCTTGATGCTGGAGGAAATTAGTTAGAATCTATATAAATCGATTTCAGGAATTGATGTGATTCATAAATTATTGGATTATGATTATACGTCTTTGAACATATATAGATTGGTTGATAATGATAAAAAAAAAGGGTGGCAGTATGAACTATTAAATTGAGTCATACAAGTTGCGGTGTAGATGTTTATGAATTTCAATATAAGTGGAAGCAATGATATTAAAATTTTGGTTTAAAAGATTAGGAAGATATGGAAACGATTACTTTGAAAAAAAAATATTCTCAAATTTGGAATCGTGTCAATTGATTGAAGATTTAAAAATCTATTTAGATTTTGGTTTAAGAAGTAGTGAATATGTTTCAATGACTTAGAAAGAGAAATTATGGTTGATAAGTGCGTTAAAATACTGAGCTGTAAATGCTAGATTGCCGTGATATACTGAGTGTTTATTTTGAGAATTATTTGAGACAAATTGGGAGTTTTTTTTAGTTATGAAATGATATAGAATTTTATTGATTCATGATTTATTAACTCTGGAGTTCAAAGTTGGATTGAAATGTTAAATTTTGGAAAGGTTAGTAGTAATGTGATAAAAGTTACTATGAGGTTTATGAAAAGGAATTAAATGTTAGTCATGGTTAGACTGAAAGGCTTAGAGTGAATACAAATTAAGGTAGTTATTTTTTGGAATTTCTTTTTAGAGGAATGTAAAGGTAGGCCACCAAGGTAACCTTAATGAGATAGAAGTGTTCCACACTAATTGCCATATAACTCATGACTATGATAGTAGTATATACTCCAGTGTTGTTAGTCGTCCGCCAAACTATGGGACTGTATCTCAATCTTGACTTACTCAACCATTCCTCAAATCTAGAACTTTTACTGTGACTTTCTAACCGTTTGTATTGATCGTTCCTTAACAGTGTTCTCCCTTTAGAACTGTGTCCCTAAATTATTTCACTGGATTCTTAATTAAATTTATTTCATGCTTCAACTTAATTTTCTCTATCCTTGTATTAGTTGTCAGCTCTTGAACCCTTACCATGATACTAAATTACTTTCTGACTTAAATTCGAGATTCAACCATGACTCAATTCTTTTGACCCGACCTGGGATGGAGTTCTTCTTGTTCCTTAAATGCTTAATCTTGTACCTTATCTTGATTGCTTGACCAGCTTAGTTGATGATCTTGGACTATTTTTTCTTCTTCATCATTACCTCCCTTACTTATACTTAACTACCTTATGTTGCTAATTTAGCCTTAGTTTTGCATGCTTATCTCTTTTCGAGCTTGATCATGACATATTTTATTGGGTCGACCCACTAACATATTGTCTAATCAGAACCAGTGTATGATGGTCTGATCAACCTAGTGCACTTGGTTCGCTTTCATATATTACTCTACGTGGATGAGACTCTAGGGCATCTGTCTCATCCACGACAGTTTGGCAATACTCCTTGAACTATTTTCGTCGTCTATGAACCACGTATTGTACTCAATAGTATCGTCTTTGAACTCTTTTTGCTTTTGTCTTTCACATATTTCAGAAAGGCAAGGCACTGTACTTAATAGGTCAACCCAGAGTATCACGTTTAGCTTCCTTATCAAAAGGAGGATAGTGGCTTATTTCCATATCCTCGCAGTATTTCTTTAGGATTTCAATAGTGTTGAATTCTAAACCCTTGATCGCGACCAGTCGACTTGGTCATTCCCTTATCGTCCAATGTTTGGAACCTTATTCAATTGAATTAATTCAATTGTGACATAGATTTCAAATCTTGGATACTCGTGCCTAGACTGCAATGACCTTGTTCTCCATCTTGTCCAAACCTCGATTCATCCTGTAATTGATCAACTTAGATCATATTGAGACTAAAATTTCTTGTAGATATATATATATATATATATATATATATAGTGTAAAAATATATATATATATATATATATATATATATATATATATATATATAGTGTGCTTGGATTTCAGTGTTATTGACAGTCGTGCTTTAAACTTTCGATTTTGATCATCTTTAGAATATTAATGCTTTATAGTTAATTTTAGTTGTTTTTTTTATCACCAGTTTTTATATAGGATGATAGTCTGCCTTACAACCCGATGATTTATTATTTTCCCTTATCTTTCCAGAATGGCACCCATGACCAGAGTCTGTCCCCAGTGCACAGCTGCAATTCCGGATGAGACCGAGATTGTACTTCCCCCTTCTATTGCTCAGGAGGTGTTAGCAGCCTCACCGGAGAATTTCCCTCCATCTCCTATCCTTCAGGAGAGGACTGCAGTTCAGTCGGAGACTGAGGGCCTTCATTTGCCTCCTGGAGTGGTACCCCATGCCATTCCTGTTGGAGCTCATATTCACAGATTTCTTCAGGATTTGCGAGAGGTACAGAGACTTCAGGCTGAGCTTATGAGAGAGCAGAGTCTCAGTATCCAACTGTTGTGGGATTACATGCATTCGAGGGAGGAGCCTAGTCCCAAGAGAGCGAGGAGCAGTTTATACCCAGAGCCTCAGGAGTACCCAGGCTTTCAGCCTAGACCAGCCTATCCAGTTCAGATTCCTGTCCAGCAGAGACCAGCTAAGCGAGGGCCTACCTGTGCCTTCTGTAAGAAGCTTGGGCACGTATGGGAGGACTGTAGGAAGAGACTAGGATTGTGCCTATTTTGTGGGTCAGCTGCACACAAGATACGAGACTATCCTACTACACTTGCCCCTAGACGAGGCCTACCTCCAGGAGAGAGAGTTCCAGCTACCAGACCTAGTAGAGGTGAGTTCTTGACCCATACCTTATCCTATCTTGATGATTACTGTACCCTACCATAATGTTTGTATGCTTGATACCTTATGACTACTTTTGATCTAGTATGATTTTAGTAGCTAGACGAGACTCCAGACTGATTGCCTGCCATAACCCTGTATGATTTCTTTTCAACTGCATGATTTAGATAAGTTTTCTTAAGACCATGATTGTTAGGGATTGACCTAGAAGGGTAGGATCATCTTAATTTCGAGGACGAAATTATTTTTAAGGAGGGTAGACTTGTAACACCCACTTTTTGAAATAAGGGTATTTTAGTCATTTTAGTCATTTTGTGATTTTCTAGATATTATTGACTTGTGATTGATTTAGCCTTTGGTTTAACTTTAGAAAACCCACATTAGTGACTAACCATGACCTATGATGATCATCTAGCTAATTAGAATTTATTTTTAGGCTTTGGTTTAATTTAGAAAGCCATTTGACTATTTTTAGGCTATTTAATTAATTGGCCTTTTAGCCTTTTGGTAAATGAGCTTAAACTCAACTTAAATAGTAGAGAGGGGCCCATGAACCAACCCTAACCCTAGTAGGACTCATATGGATGGCCAAAATAGGAAACCCCCACTTCCTATATAAGCATTGCATTAGTATGGACACCCCCTTTACAAAACCCTAGTTTCCAGCTCTCCAAAACCCTAACTTTCTCATCCGACCTCCGTTTCACCTCAAATGAAGTGCATTATGATCGTGGGAAGGAGGAGAAATTGTTGGAACATTTCTAGCAAGGAGTTGGAGGCGTTTGCTCGGTGGAAACTGGTCGTCTCATCGATCGAAGAATCAGTTTCTTTGGTTTTTCAACTCGTAATAGGTAAACACCTAAACTCCATAGTTTCTCCTGATTTTTCTTCATAGTACCATGCATCTAGGTACCCTAGACCCACCCATGAAGTTTGGTTAAGTTTCGTGTCTGCTTGATAGGCGTGTCGATACGTATCAGTTTAGGGTTTCACGAGTTTGATGAAATTCCTCTTAGAATTCATTACTGTTATTTTGTAATCTAATTTCACTAATTTATAGCCCTAGGTGTAGGGATTCCCAAACCCTAGGTTCTTGATTGAATCGACACGTTTTCGTGTCCAAAACAGGACACGCACGTGCAGCACGAGGACCGCGCGCGTGTCCTGCTGCTGCCGTGTCCGTTCTCGATGGACATGGCGATTCAACGCAAGATTTTTGGTCAGTAGCTAGGCGCCATGACTGACAGGGTGTCCGTAAAGTTTGGTGAGGTTTCGTGGAGTATCGACGGAGAAATCGTCGTGGCATTGATCGCGGCCTGTCACGCGCGCGTGAGAACGCGGCATCCGATACGCACTTCGTGTGACTCGAACATGTGGTGAGAGTCCAGTGTAGGCACGTGGACATGTAGCCCTACATGTGGGCTACGTGTACGAGTAACAACGTGTCCTATTTCGCTCTGTGTCGAGCCCTAGGACGAGCGACACGCGTGCACGAGAACTAGTTTTCAGTTTTGGTTCACGAGTGTTTAGGACACTTCGTGTCCTATTTCTTGGACACGATTGCACTTGTAGTTCATGTTCAGACCCTTGACACATTACCAATCTTAGGTTTTGATTATTAGTTGATTTTCGAGTAATTTATGTCATGTTAGGTTATAGGTTTTGAGTATCGGGTTTAGATCAGAATTTTCCTTCTTGATTCAGTTTCCTGATTGTTGTTCCCATCATATCCGATGAAATTCTGTATATGAATCAACCTTCAAACCATATTTAACCCTATCTAGGAGATTACCTATTAGTTTGTAGCATCGAGAGTTTGAGTTCGAGTTTTGATGTTGTGTATCGGGTCAGTTTTGAAGTTCCAGTTTCCTGTTTCAGAGATTGATTGTTCCCATCAGTTTGATGATTAATTCCAGTTTAAAACCCAACCTGCAAATCCTATTTAACCTCACCTTTGTGTTACATGTTAGATTGCATCATGGGATAGGTTGTATTCGTAATTGGTTAGCCATGGGTTTGAGTATTGGGTTAGATTTCCAGTTTTCAGTTCTTCTTTTTCTGTTCAGTTCTTTTGGTTCAGATTTCATCAATCCTTGATATTAAATCCTGTATAAACCTGACCCACAGGTCCTATAAAACCTATCTAAGAGTTTACATGTAGCTTGGCATCAAGGAGATGGCTGTGAATGAATTTGGGTTAGCATAGGTATCGGGTTCTTCATGATATCCCAGTTTTTACTGTTAAAGTTTGAACCTTTGATTCCCATCAGTTTTTAAACATAATTCCTGTACAAAACCAGAACATACAAACCCTGTATGACCTACCTAAGAGATTGCT
Source organism: Iris pallida (assembly GCA_029216955.1). Taxonomy (NCBI): domain Eukaryota; kingdom Viridiplantae; phylum Streptophyta; class Magnoliopsida; order Asparagales; family Iridaceae; genus Iris; species Iris pallida. The sequence goes on along the minus strand of JANAVB010017599.1, from coordinate 8,038,972 downwards.
TGCTTAGTTTGCATCAAGAGTATAGGTTATGCTCGAGCTTTGGTATTAGTATAGGATAATTGAGTTATGTAGGTTGATTTTAGGGATGCCAAGTTAGTTGATTAATTAGATATGGTTAATGACAGTTAGTTCAATGTTAGCTAGGATAGGTAAAGGCCAAGTAGTGGGCTGTTAGTTAAAATTGTTAATGCCAAGCTAAGTTTAGTTAGGATGGGTTGTTGAAGTTAGATTAGAAATCTGATTTTGAGTTGTGTCTATGTGTGTGTGCTATGTGTTGGGAGAAATAGGAGTATAGAGAATAGGTAATGGCCTATGACAGATATTGAGTTGATGTGGGATTGATTTCAGGAGTGCCAAGTCTAATTAGTTTAGTTTAGTTTAGTCTAGTTTAGTCAAGTTGGTTGATTGATTAGCTTAGAATTTGTTATGGTAGCTTTGGGAGGAATAAGAATTTTGTGATGTATATATAAATGGTTTGATTGTAGGATTACTAGAGTTCAGTTTACTATTAGATAAGAATTGGTATGTCCAGTTTAGTTAGTTGAGTGTCAATTAGAAACTGTAATGCCAAGTTTATTTTGATTAATTAGTTAAGGACTGGTAGTGACCTAAATGGACTTGTAGACTAGTTGACCAACTTTGACCTAGTTTGACTAGTTTGGTTGACCAAAGTTGACCCAAGGTTGACTTTGACTTAGATTGACCCAAATCATATAGAATTTGCATTGAAGGCTTTCCTTATGATATTTTAGATTGTATTATGACATATGGTTGTTTTAAATAGGATCTTATTACTCCAGTCCAGTCACTTTTCATCATCAGTAGTTCGGATTGCCAGGCGAGTACATTCTCTGATCTTTTTATGCTTCTTTGGATATGTACTCTTGTTATAGACTAGTATACTTGATGCTGACACGACGTTCACACGGATCAGTACCCTCTGGATCTTTTCATGCGATGTTATCCCCTCGGATACATCGAGTATGTCATGTTTCATGTACTTTATCATGGTCATCATGTACTCCATGTATTCACTTTTATCCATGTGCACTCATATGTTATTCATGTACACTCATGACCATATGAGCTCCATGTATACAGTAGTTGTTATCCATGTGCAATAACATAACATGCTTCGATCCTTGTGTATTGGTTGGGGGCAGGGAGAGTGTAGTTGGTTATGTGATCATTATCCCCAGTAGTTATCCATGTGCATTCCATAGTTGTATCCAAGTGCAACCCAAGCTGTTTACATAACCAATTCATGCTCTGATTCATGTAGAAGGTTACATTCTTTATTTATCATATTATATCAGTTATATTTTCTCTCCTATTGATTTCTCTTTACAGCGATTCATGTATAATTTTCTATAGCTTGCTTTATATGTCCATTCCTGATATGAACTGTTGTGAGAGATATTTGCTTGTTCCGTCCTGACTGGGCATGTTGAAAATTTTACAGGTGATGATGAGGAGTACTGTCCTACTTATTATGGCATTGGCTTAGATGACACTGGCGACGTGGACCCACAGGAGGATCCCACAGTCGCTGAGGACTTGCCCATAGTCTAGCTGAGACTTAGTACTTTATTTGTATTTTCTATTTAAGACTTTTATGAGTTGTACTTGAGATATTTCTGGTGGTTTACACCTAGACTTTTATTATGACTTTCTTGAGATTCTTCTTCTATTCCATCTTAGTATTGTGATTGAGTTACGTATCATTTTACTCTCTATTCCTAGTTATTTAGATTGTGTTAGATATGGTGACTCAAGACAGCGTTCTACCGCCGACAATGCGACGTAGGCTGGGCGTTCGTTACTTCTCGTGCCCTCACACTGGGTGCAGGTCGTGCCAACTGTATGAGACGCGTGGCAGTGTTTGATTGAAATGTGCTTGGTCGTGTACAGACGGTTGCCACGTGGTGAGCAATTGATGGCATGTAGGCCACGTATGAAATGTCAGTTATCTTGATGGATTGCACCGTCTGAACTGTGCTAGCTTTAGACTGCGCTGGGATCGAACTGCGCTGAAGAGGATCTGTCAGACTGCATTGGCTTTTGGCAGTTGGACCGCACTAGACAGCTGTCATGGCGGCGTGGCACAAGAAACGAACAGTTTCCTCGTTCTTCGGGCTGTCAGTTGTCAGAAGATCTGATTTTGTGTCAGGTAATGATGACGTTGCCACGTCAGCTAGCGCACTCGGATGAGTGCGCAGTTCAGCTTGTGCAGTTGAGTTGTTGCACAATCTGTCTCCTGCGCAGTGCAATTTGATTTTCATTGCCTTTTTGATGGGTGCAACTTAATTTTTAGGACCTACAAGACCCCCTTCAAAGTTTTTGAAATTTGAAAATATTCAAAGTTTCGAAATACTTTGAATTTCGAACTTAAAATCAAGTTGCGCAAGTGGCGCTTTGACTGCACGTTTGGAGGAATCAGCTCCTAATTTCTCGGTGCAATCTGAGACGACTGTTACTTTTGAAAAACTATAAATAGTTTCCATTCTTCATTCTTTCATTCTTTACTTGTTTCCGACAGTTCAAGAGAGAAAAGCTTTTGTGCCAACTCCGACTACTTCTCCTTCTCTTCGCCGTCGACGTCAATGGCTCCCAAACGTTCAGCTACCAAAAAGGGCAAAGCCCCCGCTGAGTCTTCGACTCGGGTTGCACCCCGAATTTCTCGTCATGAAGTTGGCCATCCTGCACTACAAGGTAGATGATGAACTCGATCAAAACCCTTTTTAGGGTTCTTGACATTTTCGATCCTTTATACCTCTCTCTTTTTAGAGATTTGATGGTATTGTGCCACCCTGTTTAGGGTTTTGGTTGCACACACACAATAGTTTTTATTTTTATGAAAACTATATTCTTGCGCAATCGGTTGGAAAGTGCTGGCAGATGTTCGGCGCAATCTATCGATTTGCGCAAGTCTGTTGAGTCAGCGCAAACTGACGCCTTGTGCAAATAGGTTAGCGTAACCTAATGTCTTGTGCAAGTGGATGTGTTGGCACAACTAGATATTTTGCGTATGTAGGCTGTATTAGCGTAATCTGAAGCTTTGTACATAGCGCAATCTGACACTTGCGCAATTTGCTGATCTTTTGAACAGACTCTTTGATTTTGTATGTACTAAATTTTGTCTCTTTGTTTGATGCTGTTAACCTCAGGGAAGACCCCAATTATGAGGTCTTTGCAGGAACTTTGGCTGAACCTGAGTTTAAAGAGGATCTTTTTCATGTGATATTTTCTCAGTATGCCCTGCCATCGTCTCGATAAGCCATCCTAACAGCACAAGACAATGAAACATTGCTGAGTCTGATGAACGAGCAGCCTCTGCAAACTGCTGACGCTGTTATTCATAAGAAGCCTCTGTTTCTGTTTGGTGAGGCTCTTGATAAGAGTTCTCAGCTCAGACCTCGAGTTGAACAGAGACTTTTTCAGAGAGGCGAGAAAAGGATACTTTTACCAGAGATTTCCAGATGCCTTCCCCTATCTCGCTATGCTTTTGCGAGCTATCCCAGGAGAATGGAATGGGATATAACTCCTCTTCAACAAGCCCGAACGGGGAACATTTGTGTGAAGAAGGGGCCAAACAACAAGGACATGTTTTACAGTTCTTCGGAGCGTCACAGCTCCCTACTCAGAGGACTGAAACCTGGGTACATCCCACCAGAAAACTCCTCCCTGCTGCTACCGGTCAGAATGCCGATATTCGCAAATGAGTTTGCGAAGGTTGAGGGAAGATATCCAGACCAAGATATCCGATTGATAGGTCTTGTTAATCCGGATAACAAGAGATGGAATTGTATAGCCAATTGGATATTGGCTCAATTCAAAGAGAAGCTCAAGGAGATTGAGCTGTACCAACCGGTGTATTCTACCGTTTACGGCTTCCACCCCAATCCTCACCTATTCCTTGCATTGGCAGAGAGGTACAACTTCAGAACATGGACTTTTATGACGCCCTATAGGGAGATCGGATTGGCTCTTCACGAGATGAAGTACATCTCGAGCCTGCCAATGGAGAATATCCCTTATGAGGAATTTGTCCCAACCAATGACGAGTTGGACAAACTTTGTCAGGAAAATGCTGACATGGTGGCCATCTTTGAAGAGCTGTTGTGCCACTACAAGATCTGTTCCTTGTATTACAAGAGTGGTTCATCAGGCACCTGCTACTCGACGAAATGGTTGCCATATCTCTTTCTCAACCACATTATGGAGAAGAAGACCAAGGAGCACGATAATTGCAAACCCAACTTCTTTAAACCACTTAGCAGCAGTGAAGTGATAGGATTGATAGAGGAGAACAAGGAGATGGATATCAAGATCGATGATGAGCTTTAATATCCTCCTTTCAAGATATGAGATATTATTGAAAGTTTTATAAGGATGGGCTATAGGCCCATGTCAAAGGAAGCCCAGCTGGCGGGTTTCCTCACCTACTGGCTTCGACGATTCTTCGTCCCTGGAGCCAGCGCCGTCGATCGCTTTCATCGAGGCGTGCTGTTTGCTGCCGTCCGCTTAGTCTTCGGCTATCAGATGGATCTATTGTCAACAATGACTTGCAGATTGAACGCTGGCCTCCGCCTTTTTGTAGATTCGATGCTCAAAAGGAAAGGCGAGAAATGAAGCTTTCCTCGGCTAGAGCTACCATATACATATCTATTCGGATGGCTGCTTCTGCACTATCCTACCCTGATGAATCCCGATATGGGAGCGGTAAGCGGTAGCTTCTTAAGGAGATTCTCCAGAAGCAAGTAGATATACACTAGTTTAAGAGATTGCAGATGCGCTTTGAATCTCGGAAAGGGATGGAACTTCTATTGTGTTCTCCCTCCAGCTGGCTACGAGCACATGTCTTCAAATCTGGTCGACTCTGGGAGACAGCCTTTGGGTCATGCAGTTTTTGACTGGCTGAGGACAATTCGGCCGTCACACCTGGTCTACAGATTTGAAGACGAATGTTATTTGGAGCCCTATCTTCCCAGCCGTTTTGCCCGCCAATTCGGCTATGACCAGTTTCATGTAGGCAATTCCATCACGTGCCTACAAGGAAAAGGTTATCTGATTGATGGAGCCCGGGCTTGGGCTTATTATAATGCTCGAGATATAAGAACAACATTCTCAATGCCAATGAAGAGCGATCATGGTCCTCGGATGCTGTATACGTATTCACTTTTCTATACATCCACGAATACCTTTGTCGAGAACTTCAGTCTCGCAGACAGCTTTGCGACAGCGGCCCGATTAATGAAGGAAGCATCTGTTGTGTCGGCTCCTGGCAATGATGAAGAGCATGAGCCGGTCGATGCACCGTTGGAAGCTTCGAGGGAAGCCAACTTCCCTGAAGAAGTCAACGAGCTACTACGCATCTCTTTGAAGGTTGTCAAATCTCCAAGCAAGGAGAAGAAAAGAAGGATAGAAGAACCTTCTTCTCCAGTTGCTAAGAAAAGCTTATCTTGGAATCATCGGAAAGGGTTACTACCCGGTCACAATCTCGGCAGCAGGCCGAGTCAACTCAAAGAGAAGAGACGATAACTCCGACCTCTATTCAAAGACAAGAAAATGTTATAGATGTAGAGAGTCCGGAGAGACCTTTATGCAGAAAGAAGATAGTTGTCAGAAGGAAAGTGGCCAGTCCTCCAAGACCTATCCTGTCATCGGTCGTGGCTAGTGCTGTCGCCGGAATCACAATGTCGTCTCCTACACCTGTCCCTGAGCTCGAAGCTTTCAGTCCAGAGAGGAGGGATGAGGTTGTAGAGACCAGGAAGGAAGTCATGGAGAAAGAGGATGAAGTGTTGCGATCTCCTACACTTGCAGTGGAGACTACCCAGCTTCCAGCTACACCGAGAACACTTCGTGATGAAGAAGATCGATTAATGATCGATGCTCTGAATGACTGCGACTTCGGCCTCCATGATGATGTAGATCCGGTCGCAGCAACTGATAGTGAAGAAGCACCAGAAGAAAGTGAAAGTGATGAAGATACATCAACAGAGGTTGTTGATGATACTCTAAATCCAGAAGAGGATACTGATGTACATGTATCCTCAGAGAAGAATGCGGTCAAGGAAGTAGCACCTGAGGAAGTTACTGTTGCTGATCCCAAAGGTATTGAATGATATTATCAATCTTCTTTTCATAGATTAAATGGCTGACATCTAAATTTTTATCCATGCAGAAATCGAATCTTCTTCAATTCCTCCTATATGCACTGATATAGTGCCAATAAAGGCGATAGCCAGCAGCAGCAGATATTTTTCGGGCGGCTCCGAAGCGGGTAGTAGCCAGGCAGTAATGTCTGAAGCTACTTCTGCGAGGTTGCAACCCGTGTCAGCAGATGACAAAATTATCACTGGACCCACCAATGGTAAGATTGCTCTTTTAATCTTTCTCGATAGCTGCTAATGACAGCCAACTAATGGTGTTTGTTTGATTTTGCAGGCAGTAATGTCTGAAGCTACTTCTGCGAGGTTGCAACCCGTGTCAGCAGATGACAAAATTATCACTGGACCCACCAATGGTAAGATTGCTCTTACTTTTAATCTTTCTCGATAGCTGTTAATGACAGCCAACTAATGGTATTTGTTTGATTTTGCAGAGGAACATCTGGGAGGAGCAACCAGCTCTAGCATGGCTCCTTTGTCGAAAGAGGCTACTGTTCATGCTACTGCGCTTCCGCCTGTGCAAGCACCTGCTGCTTCAACATCCATGGGAGTAGCTGCCACACCCGGTGCAATAGCTATGAATAGATTTATAATTGGCTCTTTCACCAACCTTTTCTTCAATCCTCTAGGACCCTTAGTAGAAATTGTAATGGGAAAAGAAGATGTTGGTTTCATAACTGTTAGGGGTCCAACCTCTTATCTGATCGCTGCCATCCGGAGTCAAGGTGATGAAGCGCAAGCTGCTTACCTTGAACACATATTGGATGAACTGGAAGAATTAATTAAGATCTATAAAGATCTCAATCGGGGAGAGGTGGAATCCTTGGTACATGCTGAGTTCGAGAGGATGTCTCAAGAGGCTGCAGTTGCGAAAGTTGATTTCCAGATTTTCTTGGACACTTTCGCTGCCAAGTCTTCAGAGTATAACTCTCAGATAGAGATAATAGCATCTGCTGCTGAGGGGAAGGAAAAAAAAGTTGCTGAACTAAAAGCAGGATCTACCCGTCTTCAAGAAGAGTTGAGACTTATTCAGCTTGCTCTGGAAGATAAGGCCACACAACATCAAGCTACAGTTCAGCAACTGGACGCCCTGACCCATGAAAGAGATAAATATGTCACGACTCATCAAGCTGAAATCTCTCGTCGACTAGTAACCTTACCGACTTTTGATAAAAATTCTGGTATGGAGGAAGCTAGAAGGCGAGTGATAGATTCTAGGGAGGAGCGACTTCAGACTTTAAAGCAGCAGATGACTAGTTTGATGACTCCACCAGCTGAATAGGAAGACTTTTTGTATCTTCTATTTTGCGACATGTAATTTTGTAATGTCTTTTAATTTTGATCAATAAAAAGACATTTTCTTTGTGGCTCTATTATTTATTGTATATCTCATTCGGATATAAATAATAGCGATAGAAAATATATTAAGAGGTCCGAGACATGATATATTTCTTGATTTAGAAAATAATTATATCCATTATATCTGCTCAGAGGTAATGTGGACATGGCAGAATATAATTTGTTGAATATCATTATTTCAGTAGACAACTTAATCAAAGATGACAAGTTGCTGATATGATTGAATGGATGAATCATCAAAAAGTATAAACGAAATGAATTGTTGGAATGAACGGATGAACCGTCAGAGGATTTGAATGAACGGGTGATCCGTCAGATGAATGGATGAACGGGTGAACCGTCAGATGAATGTAATGAACGGACGAACCGTCGGATGAATGTAATGAACGGGTGAACCGTCCCGTCAGATGAATGTAATGAACGGGTGAACCGTCAGATGGATGTAATGAACGGGCGAACCGTCGGATGAATGTAATGAACGGGCGAACCGTCAGATGAATGTGTCGCTTCTTTGTCTCACGAATCTCTGTCTATAAATAGAACAGAAAATCAGATGGAATGATCACTTTCACATTTCAAGATGTCGTCTGGAGATGCATCCAAGAAGGCTGAGATCGTCCCGAAGATTGAAGCGGTTACTGAAGAACGTCCAGTCGAGTCAGTCCAGCCAAAGCAGACGGAGGCAGGCGAAGGTTCGTCTGTACCAAATCCGCCAAGGGACATCTTGGACTTCCTTCTTGAACCAGGGACAACAGAGGAAGAAGAGGCCTTGAGGATGGCTGCTTGCAAATTCCTGGTGGGTTCGAGCAAAGGTGTTCTCGGTTCTTTTGCTGATTATGTTTTTGAAAAGGATGGCTGTGGTCCTCGTCCTGTCTATAAAAAGGACGATAGTGATTCTCGTCCTTAATATTATGTAACGTCATTCATGATGAAATAAAATTGAACTTTATTTATGAACTGTCTGATCATATTTACATGAAATCCCTGTTACATTCATACATAGTATTTCTTTAGAAATTTGCCATTGATGGGCATCATTGCAACTCGACCGTCTAGCTCTGAGAGTTGATAGGCTCCATTTGAAAAGACTTTGCTCACAATGTAAGGCCCTTCCCACTTTGCATCGAATTTTCCTTTGCTCATATGAGTCATATTCATAGGACGTCTGATGGTTAGAACGAGCTCTCCTTTCTGAAAAGCTGTGACCTTAACTTTGCGATTGAAAGTCTTTGAGATGCGGGCTTGGTATAGCTCAATATACTGTTGAGCCAATAGCCGTTTCTCGTCGAGCGCTTCCAATTCTTGGAGTCGAAGAAGGTCGTTGTTCTCTGTAGTGAGCTCGTTGGCGATGGCAATCCTTAAAGACAGAATTTGAAGTTCCAGGGGTAGAACTGCTTCACAGCCATACACTAAAGAGAAAGGTGTACAGCCTGTGGGGTTACGAACCATAGTATGATAGGCCCAAAGACATTCTCCAAGCTTCTCACTCAAATTCTATTTGTTAGTAGATATAAACTTCTTAAGGAGCTTGATGATAGTTTTGTTGAAGGCTTCAGCCAAGCCATTAGCAGTAGGATTGTGGGCTGTCGAAGCGACATTGTCAATCCGATGTTCATCGCAGAATCTTGTAAACTTCTAGCTGATGAACTGAGGTCCGTTGTCGTGAGTGATCCTTCGAGGTACACCAAATCTATAAATGACATGATGTTTGACAAAGTTGATGACGCTGCTGGTTTTGACTTCAGCCAGAGGTATAGCTTCGGCCTATTTGGAGAAGTAATCGGTTATAGCTAGTATGAACCGATGTCCTCTAAAAAAAAGAGGATTGATGGAACCTATAATATCCATGCCCCAGGCTTCAAAAGGCCAGAAAGCAGCAGTCGGATGAAGGAATTCTGATGGTTGATGAAAGAAATCTGCATGGATTTGACAGGCTCGATACTTCCTTGTATATTCGATGGCATCGGATACCATAGAGGGCCAGTAGTAACCCATGTGTCGGATACGATCCTGTAGCTTAGGACCAGGTTGATGTGCTCCACAGACACAGTCGTGAGCTTCACGCAATACTTGCTTCGCTTCATCACCAGTAAGACAGCGCAAGAGTAGGCCGTCATAAGTCCGCCGGTAAAGAGTTTTGGTGGTCTGATTGTAGTAGAATCGCAGAGGCCGCCGACGAATACTCGTAGCTTCCTTGGGATCTTCAGGAAGTATGTCATGAACTACAAAGTTGATGAAGGGAGCTCTCCAATCTTCACTGATAACATTGGCTTCAGTAAAATTACTGAACTCAATATTACGATTGTTTTCGATGCAGAACAATTCCGGATTAGAGACAACCACCACCTGCTGTCTTTTGATAGGGATAGCTAAGACTGCTGCAAGATTAGCCAAAGCATCTGCTTCAGTATTGCAAGCTCGACGGACATATTCGATGAAGAAGGTTTTGAATGATGTAGCCATGCTGATTGCCGCTTCATGATAAGGCACTAGATCTTGATGGCGAACTTCGTAAGTTCCTCTAACCTGGTTAACAGCCAGCTTGGAGTCACCATAAACTTCAAGATATTCGACGTCCAGTTGTTTAGCTAACTGAAGACCAATGAGTAGAGCATTGTATTCTGCTACGTTGTTGGAGCAAGGTTCATCTAAAGAGTAGGCTCTTTGAATAGTTGACCCGTCTGGAGAAACAAGGACAACTCCAACTCCTACGATAATGGCACCATTTGGTCCGATCCTGGATGCACCATCAAAGAATAGACGCCAAGTAGGAAATTCTTCGGAGATCATATTTGATTCTAATGTCTCGTCTGGAATTTCATCATAGAGTTTAGATGTCTCCGGTATAGGATGAGCCGCTAAGAAGTCCGCCAATGCTTGACCTTTAACAGACTTTTGTGGAACATAAACCATGTCATATTGGGCTAGCAGAATGGCCCATGTAGCCAATCGAGAGTTGAGTGTACTTGGCTTCTTCATCAGTACCCGAAGAGGATTAACTCGGGAAATGACATGAATAGTTTGTCCAATGATGTAATGCCTCGTCTTTTGAACAGCGAACATAAGAGCTAAGCATTCTTTTTTAACCGGACTATAACGGTGTTCGACACTAATCATAGTACGACTAAGATCGTAGATAGCTTGTTCATGGCCTTCTTTGTTTTTTGGGCAAGTAAAGCACCCAATGAATGATCCATAGCGCGGACATACATTAAAAATAGTATACCAGAGATTGGTAGCACCAAGACTAGTGGGTTCATGAGATACTGTTTTATGTCGTCAAATGCTCATTGACATTCTTCAGTCCAAATGAAAGAGACACCCTTCTTCATTAACTGAGTAAATGGTCTGCAGCGTCCAGACAGATTCAAAATGAACCTCCTGATGTACGCAAGTCGACCTTGGAATCCTCGTAGCTCTTTTAGGTTGCGTGGAAGACGCATCTTTTGAATGGCTTTGATCTTCTCGGGAACCACGTATATACCTTTAGAGGTAATGATGAAGCAGAGAAATTTGCCACTAGAGACACCCAAAAATGATTTGGTGGGATTCATTTTGAGTTGATGTTGGCACATTAGATTGAAGATAGTTCTCAAGTCTTGGATGTGATCTTCCTTTAGACGACTTTTGACAGCAATATCATCGACGTAGCATTCGACAGTCTTGCGCAGATGATCTCAAAAGATGGTACTCATAGCTCGTTAGTAAGTTGCACCAGCGTTCTTGAGACCAAATGGCATTACAGTATAGCAGTAGACTCCGCGAGGAGTACGAAAAGAAGTATGTTTTTCATCTTCAGGATTCATCCGAATCTGATTGTATCCAGAGAATCCGTCCATGAAGGATATTCGCTCGAACCCACAGGTGTTGTCGATCATGACATCTGTGATAGGGAGAGGAAACTCGTCTTTTGGACAGGCTTCATTAAGATCCCGGAAGTCGATGCAAACTCAAACTTTGCCAGTTTTTTCAATACTAGGACAACATTGGCTACCCAATCTGGATGTTGTTCTTCTCGAATAAAGCCATAAACTATGAGCTTTTTGACTTCATCATCAATAGCTTCCATCATTTCTGGCTTGAATCGCCTTTGATGTTGTTTGACTGGCTTTGCATTAGGCAAAATATTTAATTTGTGAGTAGCAACTTTGGGATCTAAACCTGGCATGTCTTTATAACTCCAGGCGAAGACATCAATGTATTCTCGAATAAGAAGAATTAATTTTTGCTTATCCGCCTCGGGAAGGTTCTTGCTGATGAATATTGGACGAGGTGACCCGCTTTCTCCTACGTCAATTAGAACCAATTGATCTTCGGTAGGAGGTTCTCGTTGTTCGAATTGGAGTTTCCATTGGGTATCCATTCGTTTAGCCCAAGGATCTGTTTTGGGATTTTCTTCAATATCCTCGTCATATCCTTCTGGAAGTTCGACGGAGACCATGTTAGAAGATACGATCAGCCGATGAACCTGACCAATACTGGTATCAGAATCCCATGATCTGGAATCAGAAGAGTTATAGCGCTCCTTACTATCGAATTTGGAGACTGCTGGGGATAATACCGGAGGTGAAGCATATCTGAGACCTCTTTTTTTCCTGCTATAATACATCTCTGATTTCTCTTCTGGAATAACCGTACGGATAGGAATTCTTCTATCCTTACCGTAGTTGAGGCCATTCTTGAAGTCATAACCCATCTTTCGGATGATGTCTTTTGATTGTTGACTATAACGACGGAGTTGGAGACTTCCCGTATCGTTACTTTTGCTATCATCCGTATAGCTGAATTTTTGTTCTGGTCCTTTACTAAAAAGTATCGAACTCTCGCCTCTCTTTCGTGAAGGGACAACAAAGTATGAATCATCTGGGTGTTCAAGTGAGACCTCTTTTGAAGAGACTGTACAATTCCTATTGTAAATGACTAAAAGCTATCTAACATATCCAAATAGCACTTAGCATGATAAATGACATCAGTATACTGGAAAAGAGATGTTTTTTCATTGATTTGTATATCTGTATTTACAACAGGACCTTTAGCCTTAGCAGGCTTGGTCAGATTGATTACAAGAGGGGGAGAAGAAGAACGTAGAGGAGGATTAGACTTATTACGACGGAGGTCGATAACAAGCGACTCAGAAGAGGTGAGCTCCCTTTTATCCTTGTTATGAGATAAATCAATAACAAGTGGCTCAGAAGAGGTGAGCTGCCTTTTTCCTTGTTACGACGTAAGTCGATAACAAGTGGCTCAGAAGAGGTGAGCTCGCTTTGATCTTGACTACCATCAGTTGGTTGCTTTTGGGCTAGCAAGTGAATAGCCAGTGGTTTGGAGGATTGAGGACGAGAAACACGCCCTTTAACAGGTATGATGAGAGTATCATTGGGCACTGCTTCTTGTTCTTCTTCAGTATCCAGAGCCAGTACTACCTTCATGAACTTATCCTTATACATGCGAGCATCGTTACAATATGCTTCGACACCTTTGAAAGGATAGAGATCCGTAACCTCTTTTTGAACCTCTCCATTATCATCAACGTATTTGAAACATTGATAGAGAGTCGAAGGAACAATGTTGTGTTCATGTAAGAATGGTCTCCCCAAAAGAGCATTGTAAGAACAACCATGGTTGTCTATGATGTAGAAGGTCACCTTTGTGCGGAGATTGTCTATTTGGAGTTTTAGGCGAATCTTGCCCAGAGGTTCACTTCTTCCTTGGTTGAACCCCAGGATGGTGGTGATTGTACCGGAAAGACTATGTACTGGGATCTTCAGCGCATCTAACATTGTCTTCGACATGATGCTGAGTGCTGACCCTGGATCTATCAGAATACGATCGACTTTTATCGAGTCAACATATCCTGTATAGTATAGAGGACGGTCATGCCTATTGTCTTCCATCAGTATATCATCCTGTGTGAAGGTAATATTTGGAATTAACTCCAACACGCTGTGACAATGGAGGCAAGAGACATGCTATGCTTTTGGCTTCTTCAGAAGGGTTAGACAGGTTTCTGCCTGCATTAGAGCTTCACTCAGAGTTTCTCGAGTTTCTTTGGAGAGACGCAAGAGCTCGAAGATTGACAGCCTAGCCGGTGTATTGGCTAGTTGAGCCAAGATATCAAAGTTATATGGCTTCTCAAGTCCAGAAGGAGATGACTTCTTCAAAGGCTTGTCGAAGCGGACTTGTTGTTTGCCTTTGTCGGCTGCTGTCGGCTTAGGGGGAATGGATTCTACAACCGATGAGGACACAGCAGGGATGCCCTCATCAGAAGTAGGTTACACTAGAGCAGACTCAGAAGAAGAAGCAGGATTTTCTTGAGTCTCGGGAAGTTCCCGTAGATAGGCTTTCCCTGACCTGGTATCCAGCAGGATTTCCTCTTCAACTATGGGGTCAAAAGACACCATATTGCAGATCTTTGTTTTGCCCTTGGAGCGGTCTTTTTGCTTAGAAGGAGCCTTGAAGTCAGAAACAAGATCAGGATGAATCCACATAATCTCGCCATTATCCAGGGATAAGGGGACGAGACCTTCACTCCATGGAGGAGGGAGATTCTCAATCTCAAGAGTGGCCTTGGGGATAGGGATGACACCATATTGTACCATCTGTGGAGGGAAGTTACCGAACTGTACTGAGACCATGTTCGCGGTAACAGTCTTCTCATCTTGTTGAAGAGTGACAACACCAGCGTTGACTAGCTCTTGAATTTTGCCTTTGAGCACATAACATGTTCGAGTGGATGTCCAATGAACCTGTGATAAATACGGTATTTGGGATGATCAGTCTTATCGACTTCGTCGGGCTTCTTCCGGTCTGGGAGTTGGAGCTTATTGCTTTTGATTAAGCAATTGAAGATGTCCACGGTGTCGTTCTCGTCAAAGGAGTACTCTACTTTTGGACGAGGTTCCCTTGGTGGAGGGGCAGAAGGAGTAGAAGCAGACGTAGGTGGAGCCACGTTGACAGCCAGAGATTCTTTGTTCTTCAGATTGATATTCAAAGTCTCTTTTTCCTTGCGGTTGTTCTGGCGATTACCGCTACTGGCTGTCGGGTGTTCATCCCGGTCGGAGTTAGACATGTGTACCCCCAACTGCTTGAACTTGTCAGCACTAACTTCAGCTGCTTTAGCATTGACAATGAAGGATGGCCAGTCTTGGAATTGCGTTGACCCCGTCCACATGCTGATGATAGGTAAAAGATTTGCCTTGCATGTATCAATAGTGACAGCGGCCGGAGTTCCAGGAGGCATCTTTAATGCTTCTCGGCAGAATATTTCAATGAAACTCTCAGCGGTTTCATTATGTCTTTGTTTGATCTTATTGAGGGCCGACATAGTCATGTCGTTGATTCCCTCATAGAATCGCTCTAAGAAGATTTGTTTCAAACCCAAGGAAGAGGTAATACAGCCATCGGGCAAGCTCCTGTACCAATCGTATGTTACACCGGCTAAACAGCCGAGGAATACCCTGGTAAGAAGAGCGTCATTTGGCTGAAGTTGAACAGTCATTACCTCAAAGTGGTTAATGAACTGACTGGGAGAAGTGCTACCATCAAACAGCGAAATCGTAGGAATTTTGTACTTTGGAAGAAATGGGACTTCCTTCCATTCAACTGGATAGGGTTGTTTGATCCCCAATCTCTGTAAGTTGTCCTTCTCTTTGAAAGCCTCGAATTGAGTACGTAGGAGTTTGACAGCTTTATTAGCATCCTCCAATGATGTAGAAGGAGCAGGCTGAATCAGAGTGTTAGGGAGAGGAACAACGTGGTAAGCACTACCCCCAGCACCTGACTGACTGGGTGTGGGTTGAATTTATACAGGGGGTACTTGAGGAGATACTACCCCCAGACCTGCATTGACAGGCACGACGATTCTATGATCTCAGGATTTACAGCAGGTACAGTCGGTGGTACTGTATGTTGGGCTACGATGATAGAATGCATACTTGTAACCATTTCAGCCATAGTCTTCAGCTTGTCTTCTAGTGCAGCTATTCGTTGTTCTTGACTAGCCGAACTAGAAGCATCTGGGTCTTCAGTGACAACATAAGCTGTCACTTCTCTAGGTAGAGTGGAGGACACTGTCCGTTCAGAACTTTCGCTGTTCATAATCAGAGAAAGAATCATCTCCTGAGTGAGAAAGAGGGAGATGACTGGAATGATCTTGGAGAAGATTCCTTTGACCGATTGTGTCTCGGCTTCGGGATCTGGTGTGTTGAAATACTCCTTCAGAAGACTCTTGGAGTAGATCTAAATACCGCTGGCTGGGCTTGCGAGGCTTGCCGTGCTTGGAGCACTTTCTACCCCCAGTATCTCGAGAAGTCATGTTGACAGAAGCATACAACACTTCGTCTTCATCTTCTGACATTGGTTCAGACGTTGCAAAATTCAAACGATCGAAGACAGATCGTTTTGTTGTCTGACAACAACACTTGATAAAAACCTTGTGATTATAATGGTGTCCAAGTGGTTGAACTGGAGGTGTTGAGATGTTGTCCCATTTTTGCTTGTGGTGTTCTCGGAGATCAGGAACAATGACGGGACGAAAAGAAGTCTGAGGGATATGTTCTTTGACTATATTCGGAACATGGTTCCGGTTCTTCAAGTGTTTTATCCCGTGAGTATACAGAGAAGTACTCACCTCATTAGCATAGGCGTCAGGATTCTTCATCTTAGAAGTTTGCCTCTGATGCAGGTTGATCTTCGGTATTGGCTGTTTGCGTTTCGCCGAAGTTGGTCTATTGAGATAAGTCCTTAGATCAGCAAATTTACCCCCAGGGGTTTCTGTCTGAGACACCAGCAACTTTTTCTGTTTTGAGCGGGATATCCTGAGAGTTGGAAGATCTTGGAATTCTGCTACCGGAGTAGGTAGAATACCTCTTTGATCAGTACACTTCCCTTTGGCAGGAAAGAAAGAACTCTTGTTTGAGAGAGTTCTTGTACTGATTGGTGCCGAGGTACGTTTAGATTGATCTTCTACGATAAAAACCGAGGAAGACTGAGAAAAGACCAAAGGACCTTTTCCCTTGTTTTGTGAAGAAGGGTTAGCTAAAGAGCGTTTTCCTCTGTTGTCTTCCAAGTCGTGGAACGAGGAAGTTTGAGAAAAGACCAACGGGCCTTTTTCTTAGTTCTGAGGAGGAGGAGGAACAGTCAACAGACTACCCCCAGTGGATTGCGCTGGAATAATAGGGTGCTTGGAAAGAGGAGCAGAGTTTTTCCCCTTGCTGTAAGAAGAAGGGAGATTAGCCAAAAGGCTATCCCACTTAGACTGCGCTGGCACAGTTTACGCAGGGGTTGAAGTTGTAGTAGGCGCATTGGTTGGTTGCACATGAGAAGCTTTGACAGATGGTTTTTTTGCCACAAATACTATAGTTTGTGCAGCAGGAGTCTTGACTTCAGAGTGCTTGAGTTGCACTCTGGTTGATGGAGTGGTAGACTGCGCAGGAAGAGTTACAGCCAACTGCGCCAGGGGAATAGGAGTCTTGCACTTTGCCATAGCAGCATAGGAAGTGGTTTGTGTACTAGCAAGAGGAGCAGTATACTGCGCATGGGCAGTAGAGGCAGCAGACTGTGCAGCAGTTTTGGGAGCAGAGACAGCAGACTGCGCAGAGGATTGTGCAGAGGATTATGCAGAGGACTTTGGAGTCCACACTGAACAGACTTTGCTCTTGGCAGAAGTTGCCGTGCGACGAGTAGTCCCAGAGTTGATCATCGCCTCGTAGGCCGTCTGGTTGACCTTTACAACCAGTGTCTTCTGCGTCTTTCTGATAGACGCAACGTCACATTGAGTTGTTACTTCCTCGTCGGAGGAGAAAGTCGTCCCCAGCAGAGTCGCCATTTTGTTTGCAAAAACAAAAGTGTTCTTTATTTCACAAACTTTGTAAGAAGATTACAATTAAATTCTGAGAAAGTACAACTATAGGAATCCGATCTGAAGACGATTGCTTTATCCCTTGGACGATGTGAACTTTGAAGACGGTAGCCTCTGAAGAATGTAGCTGCACTTTAGCAAGAACTCCTGATCTCTGGTGATGATCTTGAATGATCTGATCTGATCTGGCTTGATAATGAAGGACTTGAAACTCTATTTATAGAGTTCTGGAAAATAACTAATTAGTAGTTATTTCTGGATTACGCAGGATGGATTGTGCAGGCATTGGACTGTGCAAGCAGCGAACTGCGCTGGCAGTTACTCAATCGTGGACCAACTGTATGAGTCGCGTGGCATTGCTTGATTGAAATATGCTTGGTCGTGTACATACGGTTACCACGTGGTGAGTAATTAATGGCATGTAGGCTACGTATGAAATGTCAGTTATCTTGATGGATTGTGCCGTCTGAACTGTGCTAGCTTCAGACTGTGCTGGGATCGAACTGCGCTGAAGAGGATCTGTCAGACTGCGCTGGCTTTTGGCAGTTGGACCGCGCTAGACAGCTGTCATGGCGGCGTGGCACAAGAAACGAACAATTTCCTCGTTCTTCGGGCTGTCAATTGTCAGAAGATCTGATTTTATGTCTGGTAATGATGACGTTGCCATGTCAGCTAGCGCACTCGGATGAGTGCGCAGTTCAGCTTGCGCAGTTGAGTTGTTGTGCAATCTGTCTCCTGCACAGTGCAATTTGATTTTCATTGCCTTTTTGATGGGTGCAACTTAATTTTTATGACCTACAGAGCTCATGTATGATCTTCCAGTGGTTGGGGCACAAATACCGGCGATACCAATATACTGCGACAACCAGACGACTGTGGCGGTGGCATCAAATGACCTCTTCAACGGAATGAAGAGGACTGTACGGTTGAAGCACAGGGCAGTACATGATCTTATCAAGAGAGGTGTTATTTCAGTGAATGATGTTCAGAGTCTGGAGAACCTAGCGGATCCGTTCACAAAGGGCCTCAAGTGCCAGCTAGTTGATGACACAGCTTGTAAAATAGGCTTGAAGGTATTCTAATATTGTATTATTGTATTCCTACCATAAAGCTTTATGCTAATTAGTTCAAAGAGAAATCTACTAGACATCTAGCTTTTGGTTCAAGGGAGAACCACTAATCGAAAGAATATCAGGAACGGTGGGTACATGGGGCATAGAGAGGTTACGGACCTACAACCACTGTTGTCTACTATTATTTTCTGCGGAAAACGGATCCTGTGGAAAGGTTGGCTTAAATGCCTTGAGTTCTCAGGTAGAGTGAATGCCTGGTGTGCTTTACAGGAAGCACGGTAGAACAGCACTACAAGGAGTGAAACTCCATGCTACAGTGCGGTGACTCCACCATGAGGTTCCCATGCATGGGATAATGCCTCGGCTTTTCTAGCCAAGTCACAGCGGCGTAGCACCGCAAATAGGCTGTTAGCCTAATGCTGTATGTTAAAATAAAGAGGGGTGTAGTCAGCACTACAAAGAGGCGGAGTTCCTCATGTTACAGTGGCATGACACCACGATGAGGTACCCGGTTAGGGATAAAGCCTCGGCCTTGCAAGCCATGTCGTTGCGGCGTAAAACCGCAAGGGAGCCTAAGGCTTCATGCTGTGTAGTTTGGCACTTCAAAGAGGCGGTGGCCTCATGCTACAGTAGTATGACACTACGATGAGGTTCCCGTTACGGGGTAGGGCCTCGGCTTTAAGCTATGTCATAGCGGCGTAGCACCGCAAGGGAAGCACAAAGTGCTTCATGCCATGTCTCTTTATAATGAACTCACCTATAGTGTATGGACAAAGAGATATTAGGCCGTCTCTTGAGGGTAAACTTGTAGACGTCCAAAATTATACACTGAAACCAGGCTGGCACAGGACCTTTAATGCGTAGCCAGAAGCACATGTAACTACATTATGTGAGTGGAAAGAATTTCAGCTATGGTGTCGAATTCAAGGCTTAGTCCATTCTTGTATTATAGTCTGTTGTTTGACCCATACGGAAAGATTCAAGTCGTCAGCGACATCTCTCCTAATGCATGATGGACAGTTACTGTGGGGAACGCTTATACCCGTATATAGAGATATTTGGGGGATTGTTGGGTTTTGGCCTTTTCATTATAAATTTTAGTCCTACATCGGCTAGGCCAAAGGAGTTGTATCTCTATATATTAGCTATACTATTTTAGAGATGCACATGTGGTGTGGAGG
The DNA here is from genome assembly GCA_029216955.1 of Iris pallida. Lineage (NCBI taxonomy): Eukaryota > Viridiplantae > Streptophyta > Magnoliopsida > Asparagales > Iridaceae > Iris > Iris pallida. Next base: position 8,019,330 of record JANAVB010017599.1, on the reverse strand, counting down.
TGCACAAGGGTGTGCCATATGGGGTTATTTTTCTAATAGAAAAAAGGCTAAATAAACAATTGAAATCATTTATGCTTTTTGCTCTTGGGAAATTTATTTCCATGGGAGCTAAGCCCCGTAGGGGCTTAGCGACTCAGACTCGGACTCGGGCTCATGGGCTCATGAGGCGTAAAGTGGCATTTTGTTGGCGCACTTTGCACTTAGCACGTCATCATCGTCGCTAGGCGTATAGTGCGCTTAAGTTGCGCTCATTATGCAAGCCACTTGCGCGGCCAGGCGCACGGCCAGGTTGTGCAAGCCATGTTGCACGGCCAGGTGCGCTGCCAGGTTGCGCGGCCCAGTTTGTTCGACCCAGGTTGTACGACCATGTGCGTACCCAGTGGCACAACCAGTTGCGCGGGTGGCGTAGGGTGCTCAGGGCATGCAAGGTGGCGCAAGTAGCTCAGTGCACATTCAGTGCATGGTGTACAAGGCGCACGGGGTGCACGAGGTGCGCAACTTACTTCAGATCGTGCCTGTGCATGATCTGAGCGGTTACTACACGTTCGGAGTGGTTATTACCACATCCCGAATGTTATGCTAACCGGGCTGTTGCTACTCGGGCCTATAAAAGGTCTCTTCTCTCTCACAGGCAAAGGACACAGAGTATATACAGAGAGTTACGAAAGTTTACAAGTGTTTTTTAACACAAGTAAACAGAGGCTGTGTGAGAGAAGAGAAGCTTTGCACCAGCGTTGCTTTTGTACGGGAGTTCGTGTACGATCCGAGGAGTCAGAAGAGCAGAAGTGTTCCAAAGTTCTTCGACGAACTTGCTGGTTCCTGAAAGCTATTCATGTGGGGCGAATATAGTTTTGAACAATGGTGATCATTCACCCAAGCAGGATATTCATCCATCTATCGCCTGTCATCTTCTTCGCTGCTGTGGATTATAAAATCTTCTTAGATTCTCGTAATATCATATGCTGCAGTAACGAGATCTTCTTAGATCTTCGTTAAACTTACGCAACCTTCCTAGAAGTGTTGCGTTGGAACATTGTTTTTACAATTGTTTCATCTTCTCAGTTTTCCATCAAAAAATTGTGCCCTGGCACTAACATATTATAATAGAAGTGTTTGATTATTCAATATTATATTAAGTCTCTCTTGCCATTGATCAAGTAGGCTAGATTCGGTGCAAGACGATATGTGATAGCAGTACTTGCATTTCAATGTCATAATAAACAATACAAAGAATACTAACATTAATAAAATCCTAATACAAGAAACATCAATATAACAATAATCAGATACACGTATGAATCTAGGTAGTGCAGTAAGTTTCCTTCACCATAAATACCTCAGTTTTTTCTTACAAAGATGCCATAAACTCTCTTAGTGAAGGGTCATTTGGGTCAACTCCACGAAGCTGAGAATAGTATTATATTCAACAGTGTGATAAGCAAGGAGAGGAAGCAATATATTAAGAACTGTGTTATTCCATAGTTTCATAAGTTTGGACTAATACCGTATTGAGGATGGTTGAATCAAATGATCCAGGTTCCAGCACCTTTCTCAAGTCATTGGGATATAGACCCTTCTTCTTCTTACTATTCTGCACAGACAGATCATTACTACTACTATCCTCCACAGACATTTGAAATGTTGCATAGCAGGTGCAACTATATCAGCATGCTCATTGTACAAAATATGTGCAAATGCCTTTTGAAGAAGAAAAACAGTGGGTCCGGATGATATTCAAATTATGTATATTGCCCGTGCTATATATAACTTAAAAAAGTAGCATGTGAATAACAATTAACATAAAGGAAGTAACACTTGTGAAGGTGTGAACAAAGTGTGTATTTGGGTTATCTGGTTAACAAATTAGAAGGCAATGAATGAAAGAGGAACAGGCCAACAAAGAAGTCTATACTGGATCCTTGTCATCCATTTAGCTGTGTTGTCACCTTCTGTGTTGCATTTAATTTTCTAGTTTAGGGAATACTTCTATTATTTTGGCTTCCAAAAACATAGAACCCTGATACATCATTATGAAACCGCCAAAATGTTCACAAGAAGTGTCCGTAACAGATTCTGGTACCGATAATATGAAATTTGATTCTGTTTTACATTAGCAACATGACAACAAAAGCTATAGAAATGTTGAGATTTTTTAGGAGATTCAGACGTGGTTTAGCTACAACTTATTTCACCCATGTAAAATGGAAAAACATGTTGAAAGAAAGAAATAGATCTGATTAATTGGGATATATAGAGCCAGGCCCAGCCATGAACCAGTGCAGCTGGTGCAATGGAACAGGGCCCTCTAATATAGAGGGCCCCTAATATTTTTCGTATTTAAGTATTGATATTTAAGGCTAGAGGGAGAGAACTGTATAACATGATATGTAGATGTAAGTATTAACTGTTCACAGCTCAGTTGGTAGAACATGGCATGATGATTACTCAGGCTACTGGATTGAATCTTGTATGCTCTAATGTTGAAGGTTTTCTTTTCCATTTTTTAGTGCTAAAAAACGTGTTACTAAATCTAATACTTTGTTTAATAGTTGATTATTAATATGATTAATTTTTATGCATGCACTTTAGTCTTATTTTTAATTCTTTAGTAATAAACATAATAAGTTTAGAGAAGTCACATTTAAGTACTAGAATGGACGTTATTAGAGAACAACAATTTTTTTTAATTACTGATTATTGATGTCATTACTTTTCATTCTTGTATTTTACTTGTGCTTAGAGTTGTGTTCACAATATTCATTCGTTATTTTTTATTATTGTTATTTTGTACGATATTTTTTATGTAACGTCTCTTACATATTTAAGGTTATTATTTTTATGGATTATTATCTATGAATGTATTAACTTTGTTATCTATTGACAATTTTTTTCTCCATAAAGTTGATATTCAAACCTTAATTAATTTTTTTCGTCTAAAAATATGAGGACAATCTTTTGGTGATGGTTCTTTTGTTGTTGGTATTGGTTACTTTTGAATCTTTGATGGTTAATGTTTAATTCATTTCTTTTGATGTTTACATACATTTTTCAATTATATACTAGTTTTGTTTGATATTTATCTTTTTTCTTTTTTCTTTTGACTTTTGCATTCATTGTTTGTATCTATTATATTAATTTTGCTGATTTCTCTCTTTTTATTTCTTGTTTTTTAAGTTTGCACTCATAGAATTGCTAGAAAGCATTGGTAGTTTTGGAGACATCAAAGAGGTATACAAAGATTTTGTAAATTTGAATGATATGTTTCTAATATTTAAACTTTATAGTCGTTGCATCAATATAATTTTATCATACATGAAAGTTAATCGATATTCTCTTATTAAATTTTTACTTATATACATGCTTATTTTTATTTAAAAAAATTAAATTAAACTTGTGTCATTAGTTTTTCGTAAAATATGACTTTATTTTCAGTTTTTGAACAGGGCCATCTAAATCTCAGGACCGGCCCTGTATAGAGCAGAACCATTATAATGTTGTAAGACCTAAGTTAGAGATTGCTTCATAATATCTATCCATCTTATCAATGTAGCTGCAATATGCTAGTCTGCAGTAACAACCTTTCCAGACGCACACACACGCATACATATATGAGAGAGGTTTATTATTGATTCAGCTGGAGGTGATCCTAAATTACAGAGATCTATTTTTGTACTATTCCATTTACGTCACAGAATGAAGTTACAAGGGTTGGCTAAAGGAAGTAGGGCAGAATAAAGAGGAGAGAGAGAGAGAGAGGAGTTTAATTTGAGACTTCAGAACTGATTCATAATTTGATTTGAGTTGTTCAGGGATGATTTTATTTTGAATCTGATTTCTTGATTAGAGGTATATAAAGACCCCAAAGTGTAAACCTCCTTAATAGGGATGATATTGTTATTGGATGAAAAACTTGAGGGATTTCTCTTAGGGTGCGGAGTCCTTAGTGATTCTGAATATTGGTGTGATTTTGAGTTTTATTTATCTATGTGGTTATTTTACTATATGCAATGTAATACAGCATTTTGTAACTGAGCGATTTGATAGACTATAATTCAACAACTTTCCACCACATTCTTCAAAGAGAATTGATTATTTTGGTTGAGTGCTAAGGCAAGCACTTTGGACCTAGCATTTAAACTTCTGAACCTCAAACCAAAAGGATCTCCAAAAACTTATTTACATCTCTTTTAGCTTAGAGCAGAAACCTAAACTTCATACACTTAAAGTTGTGTTGATTTTATTGAGATCTGCAATCATAAATTATCACAGCCACTCAAGTGAATTGGCAATGTCATTCTTCATCTCTCTTTGGCTTAATGTGCCAAAAGTACTCTGTTCTAGTCTAGGAAGTTAGAGCGTGCTCCTGGGTTGTTGCATAAACTTTAAATTAGATGAAAAAAGAAGGTGTACTTGCCCGACAATCTAACCATGTTGGTCCTGTGACAAGGCTATCTCTTGTTCGTGGCTACATGGATAGGGACTTGGCACTAGAATAGAGGGTTAACATCTTGTTGAAATCCATTCACCAAACTTTGTTACTTTTGAGGAGCACTCATAATCTATAGTCAACCCCATTATGATAGAGAAAAGCTCGGATATGATGACTCCTTGGGAAAGAAACGCGAAAACCTTTTCCCAAACTAGAGAGTACTTGCGAGAGAACCGAGCAATACAACGCACGAGCCAAAACACCAAAACAAACCACGCAGACACAGAGAATTTTTGACGTGGAAAACCCTTGCGGGAAAAATACGGGACGATCGGAGTCCAACCCTGAGAAGCCTTCACTAATGAAATAAAGGAGTACACCCTCTACAAACTTTTTCCGATCCAAATCGGATCCCTACAACACTTAGAAGCAAGAATAATGATTACAAGGCTACGAAGAACAAGGACGACGAGTAGATATTACCCGAACAGGATCCTCCTTCGAAAATGGCCTTCAATCCTCCTTCTCTTCCAAAGTTGCAATGGCACTCTTGCCTCTTTTTTCTCTCTTGTTCTTCAATGTTGTGTTGTGATTGGGGTTAGGAATAACCATGTATAAACCCCCTAATCCGCAGCAAAACCTGGACCGTAGGATACGATCCAACGGTGATCAATCACCCTGAAAAATGCTTCAGCCCCGACGACACAGAGTTCGGCCAGAACTTGTGTTTGGCAACCAGCATGGTCCTGGAACCAGAACACAGAGTTTGGCCAGAACTCTTTCCTGGAACAGAGTTCGGCCAGAACTCTGTGTTTGGTAACCAGCTTTAATGACCCGCTCCGCCCTAGCGGAACGCCGATTCAAACGGCAAGTGCAACGACTCAAACGAGCCATCGACCCGAAGAGTTGGCATCGACCTGATGAAGAATCGATGCAAGGCTTACATTGGCCCGTCAAGGATGAATCCAGACTTAGACTTTCAAAGGCGCGCTCGGAGTATCGCTCGGCCGATACGAACATCGCTAAGGTGGGTGGCTCCGATGAACCTGTCTTTGCTTAGCCTAGACACATAACAATACGGACACTATGGCTAGAATCACTAGGCGATAACACCGCGCATGCTAATAAATGACTCAACGCACCTAGCTAAGGGAATAATCCCATCTTGTATGCTTGTGTAGAACATGGAAAATAACTTGGAAAATATGTGAACTCTCGTGCTGCACTCCACGCTCGTGCTAAGGCACAAGCTTACATTCAAGTTCCCTATGGGTTCAACAATGAAACAATGATCGATTTACAACAATGAAACGGAAGACTATCGACATAGTCGTTCCGAGTAGAATATAGCAACATTGGAAGACTTCAGGACCGATGGGTCACAAAGGCGACTCCCGCATGGGGAGTTGTATAATGTATAAATGAATGAATGAACGAACAAGTGAAAGAAAGAAAAGAAAGAATGAATAAAAGATAAGAAAGTAAGGAATGGTTAGCGACAGGTATAACGGGGACGTGCATCGGGGCTCGCTACACGCGCTGCACGGACGCCGCCGCCAACCTGGTCGATAACGTATTATGGCTAAGGGTTAGCCTACGGCTCAGAGGCATCCGTTAAGTTAAAATGACAAACAAAATGAAATGGTCGTGGACAATCCCCTTGTATACGGGAGGTAGAAGAAATAAGGGATTCCGCGGCATGATCAAAAGATGGCCGGCCTAGGGGAATCATGGCTTACGGGCTGCTTGGGTACGGGCTTGGCCACCCAGTAGACGTAAGTACGGGGTATTTCAAAAGACTATCAAGGTGATACCAGCCATCACGCTATGATAGATAAGAATACCAAAGGAGAATATGTCCAAATTGGCTTGTGGTGCCAGCGACCGGTGCATATAAATTAAGTAGGCTTTGCTGGTAGAAATCTACGTGCAAGTCCTTGCATTAAAACAAAGTAGTCTAAGTTAACTGAATGAAGCGCCTTCTGAACAGGCTTGAATGTAACACACTAAATGATAAAGAGTACTTCATGCAAATGAGTTAGAAAACATGTCTACGATGCGCTAGAATCTGAGGCAAGGACACGCCTTCGACACTGAATGTTTATGAAAATTACATTAAGTTATTACATATGAATTGTTGACTAACTTGGTTTACTTTGGACAGGGAAGGCCGGACGGTAAGTATGGGTAAGTCGTGCATGTATTTCCATGCAACACATTGAAATCGGTAACACGAGATAGTCAAGAAATATGCCATAAAACTGACCCTAAGGAAAGATTAGAAAGACAATGAATGATAGACGGTGCACAAAAGTAAATAGAACATTTTTGGTAATGATAGCATTGTGGTCGAGCTAGCCTCCCCACCAGTGCATAATAATGTACTGATAACCCTACAGTTTGCTTACAGGACGCAGGAGATGTCGTCGGGTGCGGAGCTTTCCTAGAACGTGCTAAGGCACGGAGCTAACTCTGGAGCCTTGGAGTGTTGCAAGGAGCTGAAGCACGATATACAGGACATAATGTATCGGAACATCGCCATGAACCATCCCATCTTGTATGCCATTTGGCACGCCTTTTATGTTTCAGAGAGAGAGAGGGCTTGAGAGGCTTGTAAACTCGGCCTAGCGTCGCTTGTAAACTTTTTGAAAATCAATAAAGAGTTTGAATCCGCTTCAATTTGTGTTCATTTACTTTCCGCTGCAAATAGGGACACTCTTTGCGACTCTGTGGCCTAGCTCAAATCGACTGGTTCTGGACTTAGCCTTGCACGGGCGCAACCTAGGCCCGTGCGGGATTGCGCCTTAGCGAGGACGATCGCTCCTACGCGAGCGAAACGTGACAGATTGGTATCAGAGCACGGCTTTAGGTCCTTGGATTTCATTTCGATTCTCTTAGTTTTGAAACAAAAGAAGTGTACGCTCTCTCTCGTTGTGCCTTGGGATGTTCCATACAATAAGTCTAATATTTTCAAAAGCTCGTACAAGTACTCGGTTGAACGAGATCAATAGGCGAAGGCATTTATGCCAAACCATGACGGACTTGAGTCGAAAGAAAACCAAAATGCTAAAAGTTAGCAAACACAAGGCGTGCTCGAATAACCTTACACTGACAATAGCGGACGAGTACACGAGACTGAAGTATAGTTCGAACGGGATGGTTATGCATGCAGCCTTTTGGCTAAGTTGTGCAGAGTATCGCGCACATAGACCTTCTGGTGCGAACGAGTTTATGAACGAGATCGACTATCGCTCGGACGAGAATAAGTGAGACTTAGAATGTATGTCGATAGAGATGCTACTTGACCAACGCTAAAGCGAACACGAGAATGATTCTTAGAGTTTGGGGAAATGGACGAACGCACCTTCGAACATGTCGATCGTGAGTCGAATGACCTTTTAAGGATTTGTAGAATGACTTGACCCCGAGTGGTGTATGTGATAGCTTCGAAGAAGAATAAGAGTGAGTGTCGACGACTAGTCGAGTAGCTCGAACCCTGAGTGGCGTATGGACGTTATAGAAATTGTTCGAACAAGACTGAAGGACTTACGGATAGAATGAGTACGTCGACAAGCGATGATATCGCGCAAAGCCTTAGAACGAGTAACGCTTAGTTGGTCATGAGTCGGAAGTCTCACACGAGATATTGTTCGGACGAATTATGAATGTGTAGTGAAAGTACAAAACAAGCTGAATAGAGAGTCAGAACGATGAAACGAATGGAGGTCTTGCTCGAAGAAATATAGAAGATCGTGCATACGATTTTGAATTTAGTCGAAGGGATTGAAACTTGAGTTAAGGTGAAATACCCATGGACGAGATCGAAGCTAGCACGATTGGAAGATAGCGTGCATGGAAAACGTTGGTTTGGAGATACGAGAATGACTAAGGAATTGGAATTGATGTTGCTCGATGACGAGTTAGCATGAGACAATGCGAATTGAGGAATTAAGTTGCATGACTTAGAATTCGTTACAAAAGGAAGATCGTCAGGTTATGTACATCATCGATGGTATTGAGGCATATCAAAGATCGATGTACGATAACTTGGGGGTACTCTGATTCGATGAATGATGATCGTGTTAGAAGTTATTATTTCAAAGGATGCTATATTGGAGATTTTGATAGGAATGAACGGTTGGATGAAGAAGGGAAGTGACTTGATTGTTCGGTGATAACCACAGCGACAACGATCTTGTCTTGCACGAGTGCAACTCCAGCCTCGCACATGCGACAAGTCGGATTTGGGACGATCGTTTCGCGTGAGCGTTGGCATGGTGATTCATGTCCAGCGGGAATGGTCGAACTCAAAATATCATGACATGGCAATTTTGATTGCTTCGACTTGTGGTTTGAAGCGAAGGTGAATTCGAGGATTGTTAGGACTTGCGATTGAAGAATAAAAAAACTTGAGGATTGAGTAGACCCAATCCACGTACCGAAAATGAGCAAGTCTAGACTCAACGCAAAAGTTACGTCCCGATGAGGACGATTATTCTGCGGAAATGTTAACATGGTGATTCATGTCCGTCGTGGATAATCAGACTTGCATGAAATCAGGGTGCAACATATTACAAGGCTAGACGACCTTGTGATCGACTACGTGAATTGGATAGGATGGATAGGTGAATTGTATCAAACATACTTGAAGAGATAGACTACGATAATTGTTAGTACGAACGCACAATATCGACATGTCAAGGATTTGATTGAGGACAACCTATCGTAGGATGACTTTCCTAAACGAGCTTGGACTTGGAACGGAGAATGTGTTGATGCGAATAGGGTGAATGCTGCTTGATGTTTAGAAATTTGAGTGAAGCAAACTTGGGTAGAAACTTCCGTACGAACGAACAAAATAGTTTGACCATAGGATTGGGGTGAGCGTCGTGCAATGACTTTGCACAATGAACCGAGAACTTGACTTGTACCTATGACCTTGTGAACTGACCTAGTGGATAGGCGGATGACCCTATGCTGAGCGATTGAACCTGTGTGGTTCACGGTATCGTCTGGACGGACGATAGACTTGGGGCAACAAGACTTAGAGTAGGACGGGGAACTGGGAGTGTGGGAGAATGACAACGAGATTGGCCCCAAACAAAGTGAACAATAGGAATGGATGACGCATAAGTAAAGTTGGGATAACGAATTGAATCATTGATAGAAAGACGTACTCGATGATAGTACAATACTTGGTCTTGAATCGGACGAAGATTACTTAGACTTGGTTGACTCCGCTAAGAAGAAATCGTATTGATTTCATAGACAAGAATGCTTGAGAAGCGAATCGGATCATCTCGAGGACCGAGATAAACGATAGAGATACACACATGCGTTCGATTTTAATCGAAGTAAAAGTAAAACGATCGGCAAATCAAAAATATCACAAGTAGCTTGTCCGACTTTGCTAATCGCTAAGCTTGGTTGAAATGTACGTATTCGGGGGACGCCTTGAATATGTGCACGATCCAAACTCAGCGATATGATGAACTCGAATGCAGCTGCAAGTGGGTGTTGAGATGCGCATAAACGAAAGTGAGTTAGCCTCAGCCTACGACTCTCGTATTTGACGAATTACAGCGTGCCTCGTGCAACTATTACCGTCCCAAGACAGGATACAATAGCAACTATGTCGAAGAAACACGATAATTGAATAAGTACCGTCAACTCTAAAATGAATGAAAAGTAATTCAATAAAATTAAGCAAACGTATGCGACAAGAAACTTAGAAAGGTATCGAGTATAGTTTGATGCCATCGAGCGATAAAGCCATTCGATAGGGATTGTCTAAGATACGCACACGACATGAGTTAGGGAACGGTAGGATGACCTGCACTAAGGAAGTCTCGCGGACGAGACTTATTTTGAGTGGTATATTATGTAATGACTCGCTCTGCCCTAGCGGAACGCCGATTCAAACGGCAAGTACAACGACTCAAACGAGCCGTCGACCAGAAGAGTTGGCATCGACCTAATGAAGAATCGATGCAAGGATTATATTGGCCCGTCAAGGATGAATGCATACTTAGACTTTCAAAGGCGCGCTCGGAGTATCGTTCGGCCGATGCGAACATCGCTAAGGTGGGTGGCTCCGATGAACCCGTCTTTGTTTAGCCTAGACAGATAACAATATGGACACTATGGCTAGAATCACTAGGCGATAACACCGTGCATGCTAATAAATGACTCAACGCACCTAGCTAAGGGAATAATCCTATCTTGTATGCTTGTGTAGAAGATGGAAAATAACTTAGAAAATACGTGAACTCTCGCACCGTACTCCACGCTCGTGCTAAGGCACAAGCTTATATTCAAGTTCCCTATGCGTTCAACAATGAAACGATGATCGATTTACAATAATAAAACGAAAGACTATCGACATAGTCGTTCCGAGTATATTATAGCAACATTGGAAGACTTCAGGACCGATGGGTCGCTAAGGCGACTCCCGCATGGGAAGTTGCATAATGTATAAATGAATGAACGAATGAACAAGTGAAAGAAAGAAAAGAAAGATTGAATAAAAGATAAGAAAGAAATGATTGGTTAGCGACAGGTATGACGGGGACGTGCATCGGGCTCGCTACCCGCACTGCACGGACGCCGCCGCCAACCTAGTCGATAACGTATTATGGCTAAGGGTTAGCCTACGGCTCAGAGACAGCCGTTAAGTTAAAATGACAAACAAAATGAAATGGTCATGGATAATCCCCTCGTATACGGAAGGTAGGAGAAATAAGGGATTCCGCGGCATGATCAAAAGGAGGATCGTGGCCGGCCTAGGGGGAATCATGGCTTACGGGCTGCTTGGGTACGGACTTGGCCACCCGTAGACGTAAGTACGGGGTATTTCAAAAGACTATCAAGGTGATACCAGCCATCAAGCTATGATAGGTGAGAATACAAAGGAGAATATATCCAAATTGGCTTGTGGTGCAGCGACCGGTGCATATAGATTAAGTGGGCTTTGCTGGTGGCAATCCACGTGCAAGTCCTTGTATTAAAACAAAGTAGTCTAAGTTAACTGAATGAAGCGCCTTCTGAACAGGCTTAAATGTAACACACTAAATGATAAAGAGTACTTCATGCAAATGAGTTAGAAAACACGTCTACGACGTGCTAGAATCTGAGGCAAGGACACGCCCTCGATACTGAATGTTTACGAAAATTACGTTAAGTTATTACATATGAATTGTTGACAAACTTGGTTTACTTTGGACAGGGAAGGCCGGATGGTAAGTATGGGTAAGTCGTGCATGTATTTCTATGAAACACATTAAAATCGGTAACATGAGATAGGTCATGAAATATGCCATAAAATTGACCCTAAAAAAAGATTAGAAAGACCATAAATGATAGACGGTGCACAAAAGTAAATAGAACGTATTTGGTAATGATAGCATTGTGTTCGAGCTAGCCTCCCCATCAGTGCATAAGGCGCGGAGCTAACTCTGGAGCCTTGGAGCATTACAAGGAGCTGAAGCACGATATACAGGACATAATGTATCGGAACATCGCCATGAATCATCCCATCTTGTAAGCCATTTGGCATGCCTTTTATGTTTCAGAGAGAGAGGGCTTGAGAGACATGTACACTCGACCTAGCGTCGCTTGTAAACTTTTTAAAAATCAATAAAGAGTTTGAATTCACTTCAATTTGTGTTCATTTACTTTCCACTGCAAATAGGGACACTCTGTGCGACTCTGTGGCCTAGGTCAAATTGGCCGTTTCTCGACTTAGCCTTGCACAGGTGGAACCTAGGCCCGTACGGCATCATGCCTTAGCGAGGTCGATCGCTCTTACGGAAGCGGGGGATGACACCAGCAAGGTTCTGGAACCAGAACACGGAGTTCGGCCAGAACTCAGTCCTGTGGCAGAGTTCGGCCCGAACTCTATCCTGGGGCAGAGTTCAGCTCGAACTCTGCCCCCTCCTTCCAGCAGCTCCTCTGGCAGCTCCCGAGTATCTCTGTCATCTCAGACTGGCCTCGTCACATCCCCGAGCTTTTCTGACACACAGATGGCGCTCGTCGCACTCCGGGGTCTTCTCCACATAGGTTGGGAATCCTACCCACTCCGACAAATCTCCTCCTTCACAACTAGGTAGAGGAGGTCGTCATCCCGATAATTTGCCTGCAGTACTCAAACTTTCCCCTAGGTAGAACCTTCGTGAGCATGTCCGCTCCATTGTCATCAGTATGAACCTTCTCAAGTGCCACGTCCTTCTTCTCAACCATATCCCGTATCCAATGATACCGAGTCTCGATGTCCTTGGACTGACTATGAAATATCTGGTTCTTTACAAGATGAATAGCACTCTGACTGTCGCAAAGCCAAGTATACTACTCTTGCTTCAGCCCCATTTCCAGCAACAGCTTCTTCATCCACAGCAGCTCCTTACAAGCCTCCGTCGCCGTAATGTATTTAGCCCGAAGTCGATCACCTCGTGTTTACATCTCCAGCCAAATCAGCTCGGTATACCCAACTAGCTTCGGCTCGTCACCACCAAAAGAAAGTCTCCAATCGGCAGTACCCTGAAGGTATCATAGAATCCACTTGACCGCACTCTAATGTACCCTTCCAGGATTTGAAAGATACCTGCTAACTGTGCCAACTGCATAAGCGATGTCTGGCCTCGTACACACCATAGCATACATATGGCTTTCCACAGCTGAGGCATATGGAACCCGCTTTATACCTTTCTTTTCATCCTCGGTAGATGGACACTGCTCCTCAGTGAACTTAAAGTGGGCCGCAAGGGGGCAACTCACTTTCTTCGACCCATCTATCCCAAAACGCTGAAGTACCCGATGAATGTACTTCTTTTGGGACAAATGTAGCAGCTTGGACTCTCTATCTCTCGGCTTATCTATATTCCAAGAATAGTCTTTGTTGTGCCCAAATCCTTCATAGAGAAGGCTGCGCCCAGTTGACGCTTCAGCTCCGCTATCCTAGTGGCATTCTGACCCACTAATAGCATATCATCAACATAGAGCAATAATATGATGAAATCATCCTCGGCAAAATACCTCAAGAATACACAGTGATCCGACATCGTCCGTGCATAACCATACTCCCCCATAAATGACTCAAACTTTCTGTACCACTGCCTCGGAGCCTGCTTCAGACCATACAAGCTCTTCCTCAACCGGCAGACCAAATGTGACTTGCCCTTCTTACAGAATCCCTCTGGCTACTCCATGTATAACTCCTCCTCAAGATCACCGTGGTGGAATGTCGTCTTCACGTCCATCTGCTCGACCTCCAAGTCAAGACTCGCTGCCAATGCTAGTACCACCCGAATAGACGAATGCTTGACGACAGGCAAAAAGATTTCATTATAATCTACGCCTTTCCGCTGACCGTAGCCTTTAACTACCAGCCTCGCTTTGTATCGAGGGCGAGTAGCATCATCCATCCTCTTTACTCTAAATACCCATCGATTCTTGAAAGCCTTCTTGCTCTTTGGCAACTACACCAGCTCATAAGTAGAATTAGTGTACAAGGAACTCATCTTCTTCTGCATAGCCTCCATCCACTCCTGCCTGTGTTCGTCTTCCATAGCCTCTATAAAACTTTCGGGCTCTTCCCCGTCAGTCAATAGCATATACTCACCCGGTAAGTATCTCGTAGATGGTCGACGATCTCTGTCGCTCCTTCTCAGTGGAGCCACTGGTGCTGGCTGTATACCAACAGCCTTCTCCTCTTCAGGAACTGCCTCTCCGGTATGGTCATCCTCCTGAGGGACACCCTGACCACCATCAGCAGGCTGATGATCAAGGTTTGGAGCAACTCCATGTATGGGCTCCCCCATAATTAGATCCTCTGCGATGTCCTTTGGAAACTGCTCGAAGCGAAATAACTCTAACTCAGGCAATTCCTCAGCCTCAGAAGGCATCTTAGAATCCTGAGTGTTGGTCATGGTCTGATCCTCGATGAATACCACATCCCTACTTCTGTAGAGCTTTTTTTCTATCGGGTCGTAGAGTCTATAACCAAACTCATCTCGACCGTAGTCGACAAAGACGCATCGCCTCATCTTCGGCTCAAGTTTGGACCTCTCGTCCTTCGGTACATGCACGAAGGCCTTACAGACAAACACTCACAGGTGATTATATGACGGCTCTTTGTCGTACCATACTTTGTTAGGCACATCACCCAGCAAAGGAGCAGTAGGAGATAAATTAATAATATAAGCAGCTGTGAGAAGAGCCTCACCCCAATAACTGCCTGGCAAGTTTGCTTCTGACAGCAAACACCGCACCCTCTCCATCAGTGTCCTGTTCATGCGCTCCGCTACACCATTAAGCTGAGGTGACTTGGGCGGAGACTTCTGGTGTCGTATCCCCTGCTCTCTGTAATAAGCATCAAAGAGACCAATGTATTCGCCACCGTTGTCGGACCGAACACACAATAATTTCTTGCACGTCTCTCTTTCAATAGAGGCCTGAAACTCTTTGAAAGTGGGCAGCACCTGATCCTTGGTCTTTAAGGCATAGACCCAAACCTTCCTTGAACAGTCATCAATAAAAGTTACAAAGCAAGAAGCACCACTAGTAGATTTTATCTTCATAGGACCGCAGACATCCGAGTGAATCAACTCGAGCAATGCCGGCTTCCTTGAACTTGGATGACTTTAAAAAGATACCCTATTTTGCTTTCCAGCTAAGCAGTGCGTGCACTTCTCTTACTTTGTAGACTTGAGCCCTGGAATCACCTTCCTGTTCACCAAGTAGCTCATCCTCTTCTCGCTGCTATGGCCGAGCCGCCTGTGCCATAACTAGGTAGACGCATCACTGACGGCGTTCATCTGCTGTGCCCCCTGTGTGCTCCTGTCATAACCTTAAATTTTTCATTTTTATTTTTGGTATTTTAATTATTTACAAACCTTTCAAAAATTATTTTCCTATAATTATTTCTCAAAAAAAATAAAAAAATAGTGTAAATAAATAAATCAAATTTTCTTTCAAAATGCCCCTCATGCAAAATTTATTTTTACATTCTTACTTAGGGGATTATGTGGCATGCATGCATGGTATAGTGCCAAATGGCACTCATGGCTCATGATAATTCTCTAAGGGCATTTTAGTATTTTCCTTTTTATTTCATTCAACTCTTTTAAATGAATTGGAATGAAAGAGAATATTCATTCCCATTCTCTTCTTCCTCCAGGTGAGTTTTCTCTCATACTCCTCATTTCCATTCTCTTCTTCTTCTTCTCCTTCCTTTCTTTCCCCTCCCATTGTAATTGTTGCTGCTACTTGTGCGGCTGCTACCGCTGCTGCTACTGTATTTGCTGCTGCCGTGCGGCTGCTTGCGGACGGGCGCCGTCGCCGGCCAGCCAGCCCCCGGCGGGCGCCGCCGCCGGCCAGCCAGCCCCCCTCCTTCATCTTCTTATTCTTCTTCCTCTTCCTTTCTTCCAATTTCCTTTCCCCTTTTTCTTTTCAAATTCTTTAATAAATATTTCTAGGTTTTGTAATTAACCCCAAATTCTCTAATTTGTGCCCTAGGTGCTGAATTGGAACTCTAGAAAGAACTTCCTCTAGGAAGCACTCTAAGAACTCAAGGCAAGCCCTCTCTCCTCCATCCTCTTGAATTGTTCCATACTAATTGTCATATATTCTTGGATTTATATGATAATTACAAGTATATTTATATTCTAAATTTTTCGTAACTATGGAAAAATTCAACAATTAGGCAATGTGATGTGCTAGTATACTTTTGTATACGTATTGTATATATAATATATAGAAGGAGGGAGAGATAGATTTTTCCTTGGAATGATAATTATGCATGATACCTAACCAAATGTATGAATGTATACCTAGATGCACTTGATATATATATATATATATATATATATATATATATATATATATATATATATATATATATATATAAATATGTATTTATCTTGACAAATTATATGTAACCATCTCTATTTGAGAACTTGTTTAAATTAGGTTTTCTTAATCTTCTTGGAATAATAATAATCATTTTTAATTCTGAAATTTTTGTTACTATTGACAAAAAAATCCAACCATAAGATATATAATGTGCTTATGAGCCTAGGAATTGGTAGAGATCCTTGTGTAGACTTTTGCATTTCAAAGCTTGTTGTGTTTAGGTGTGTATGTATTTATATACATATAGATATTATCCGTGGATTAGTCTTCAAGCATAAGACCTACGTACATGTATATGGGTATACGCATAGATACTCCTAGCACATATATACATCTTGACATACACATACACAAGTATATCAACACCTTGACATATTTAAAGAATTTAACCTATAATCTTGGTTCAACTTGGAACTTTAACCTTTTCACTTCAAAGAGAATCAATATATATATATATATATATATATATATATATATATATATATATATATATATATATGGAGATTATATTTTGTATGAATTGGGTTACTTGTGCTAATTTAGCATTTTAACTCACCAATTCAATTATGTCCAAATATTTAATTATGCTTAAAAAACACCTTTTTGTCATAAAAACATGGTTAAATTAATAATTTCTGAATACCAGTCTACTAGGGTAGCTACGTGCTAACTTTACATGTCTTAAACTTTCTTATATACATCCTTGATGAGCTACATGCAGTACATAGTCGATAATAGTTTCCTAGAATCATTATATTACCAAAAATCTATTTTTGTCTTTGACTTACTTAGTGTATTTGATAAAGCTTTGCAACCCAAGAATAAATGTCGTTTGCTTGCCAAGGTAAGAAAGTTATTTTATTTTTTAGCTTTATATAAATGTGTGGCCGGTGTTGAGAGTTGCTCCACCGAAGGGGTCAGCGTACCCGATTATATATATTGCGTGTTGCCGGTGTTGAGAGTTGCTCCACCGAAGGGGTCGGCGTATCCATATATTTTTCTTTTGTGTTACTTGTATCGGATTGATTTCCGGGTCAGTAAATACAAAGGAGACTCTGTCGAAATTTTTGAGAATTTCCAGAATTAGTCTATTTTTCGACAAATTCGGACTTCTTAGAAATTTTTGACTCAAGTTCTAGACTATTTGAACCATCCATCTCCGACCTATAATATCGGAGGGATTTTTGGAATCATGTCCAATTGGATACCTTGGAATTTTACCTTGGTTCCAACATTTCTCGAACTACTTTAGTTTCGAAAAAGACAAAAATAATATTTGAATGCGACTTGACTTCTAGGACTCCCATTTGGGAGATAGTTTCTCTGAAGTCTAAATGTTTAGAATAGGTTGCATGGGGTTTGGGAGAGAAACCGTTGGATCACACCCGGCTGACTTCTTTGCAATATAATTTTCATTTTCGTACTGATCAATCCCTGATACGGTGTTCGTGCAGCCGTACGAATATCCGGGGTGAGGCTTAGCTCACTTTCTTGATCACAATTGGACATCCAGGCCCTGAGTTTCAGCTCAGCTATCCATTTGTATATTTTTCTGAGTTTTCAGCTCAGAATACTTATTAATTCATTAGATACCCAGGCCCTGAGTTCAGCTCAGCTCTCTAATGAATGGGTTCGATATTCTTGGAAAAGTCCAAGTCATACGAACTTCTTGTTATAACACATGATGCGATGACTCGACCCGGATGATTCGGAAACCACTCATGATGTTATCTTGCTTGTAATCACATCAATATGTGATAGTACAAACGGCTGGAGAATCTAAGCACCAACCCATTTTGTACGAGCCTGATCCCGGGCAAATAGGGTTATTATTGAGATGCTAGGCGAGTGTGTGTGATCCAGAAAGTTTCTCTA
Organism: Iris pallida; assembly: GCA_029216955.1. Lineage (NCBI taxonomy): Eukaryota > Viridiplantae > Streptophyta > Magnoliopsida > Asparagales > Iridaceae > Iris > Iris pallida. The sequence goes on along the minus strand of JANAVB010017599.1, from coordinate 8,001,119 downwards.
AATTGTATTTAGGTCTAGAAAGATCTTGTCATGTCCTTGTGACCTTAAATTGAGAATTACTTACTTTTTGACTAATATCAAGGTATGAGTTTTAATTGCTCTAGATACTAAATCTTGTTCACTTGTCTCATCATTACGTATTCATACTTCTCCTTTGACTGAGGGCTGGCTCGTCGTATTGACGACCTAGTTTTGTTCACTAGGGATTGATGAAGATCAGGATATGGATCAGGCGTACACTGAGAACGATCTCTATGAATGATGTGGAATGGATGGAATGTAGCTTCATTTTGAGAACATCTTCGATTATGTAAATTATGTGTTTGAAGACAATGAATCAAATATGTATAATATGTGTTTGGTGAATTCTAGACCAAATATGTAATATTTTCTGGATAAATGAATTTCATGTCAATTGTGGAATTTCTGTGATTATGCCTTATATTTATGCCTATCCCGGACCTTACAGACGACAATCGCAGGGTACAATTCGGTACTCATTGTACAGTTGCGTAGCCTGGAAAGAAGTATCACGTGCCTCGAGTCGTCCTGAGAACCGGGGCGTGACACGTCTCTTTTGGTTGGTGGCCCATGCAGGTCTCCCAGTATTCGGAGTTTATTTCCATCACCTGCGTTCCAAGATTCGGGACATTGAAGATGGAGCAGAAGTTTATTATGAGAAGGAATTATGTCTTATTTTTTTTCTTGCGAAGGACGGTCCATCTCCCTTTCCTTATGGGTATGATGGCACCATAAGCGAGTGGGAAGAGATCAACCCCTACGATAAGATTCTGGAGATCACTTACCTGAAGCTGACGAGGGGTTAGTAGGATAACTGGAAATGGGATGGCTTTTTGTCTGCTGTACAACATTTTGACGGATCAACAGATATATGTATATGTATATGTTGAAAGATATGATGTAAAGGTGTAGATGGGGAAATTTTTTGTCTGTTGTATAATATTTTAGAAATTACAACAGATGTATATAGTTTTGAATAGGGTTTAGAGTATAGAAGTCGTAAGGACTTCCTTGTGAAGCATATTGTAATCCTGTTTTGTGAATGAATGAAATGTGCTTCTTTTGGCTTAAACTATCTTAATTGCGATTGTCTTTTATCTCCTTTAGCAACTAAGTTCTTTAAGATTTTCCTTTAAATTTTGCATTAAGAATTTCCCATCCTTAATATTTAGGAAATGTCTTCTTCACCAAATCCCGACACATTGCAAACGGAAACCACCGAGATGCGTCCGACAGACGCAATGGAAAGTTTTCAGAAAATCTTGGCAGCCAACACCCAACAAATCCAACTTTCCCAAGCTGTGTCTGTAAAGCTACTGGAAAGATTGGATGTCGCAGCTGCTCCTAAAGTTGGGACCATTTCGAACTTCAGGACGATTAAGCCCCCAGAGTTCAAGGGGACTGAAACTCCTATGGAAGCGGCACAGTAGATAAGGACCACAAAAGGGTTGCTGAAGGGCACGAAGATCGCGCCAAATGACATAGTGTCTCTTGTAAGGATTCAACTGAAGGATGTTGCCGATATCTGGTGGAGCTCCTTACACCCGGAAGAATCAGATGAGATTGTATCATGGTAAAAATTTAAGGAAGAATTTGAAGAGAGATTCTTTCCCCCAAGTGCCAAATTGGAGCTGGAAAGGAGATTCCTACATTTGAAGCAGAATAAGACATCTGTCGATGAATACTCGGCAGAATTCATAAGACTAAGCCGGTATACGTCGAGCATGGTGACTACGGAGAAGGCAAAGGTAGTCCGATTCATGGAAGGGTTGGACGATAAGCTGAAGATAAAAGTTGCCCGCTACAGATGTCAGACTTACGCAGAAGTGGTCGAAGCTGCAAGAGACCAAGAAAGGATGCAAAATGATAAGATCAACTCGAAGGCTGCAGGACAAAAGCGGCGGAGTCTGGAGACCGGCTCACCTCAAGGAAGGACCTCGGGACAAGGACAACAGAAGCGTGCTCAGCATGAGCAGAATAGAGTCACGCTAAGCTGTTCTTACTGCGGGAAGTCCGGGCATACAAAGAATAACTGCTGAAGACTTCAAGGGAAGTGCCTAAAGTATGGATCCTCCAACCACCGGTTGAACCAATGTCTCCAGAACAATAAAAGGTCTGTAGTACAAAATAATACACAGGGACCAAGAGCTACAAACCAGGGATTTCAACAAAGGCCTTTCTTTCAAAGCAATGAGCCCAGGTTTAATGCTGCTGCAGTACCACAAGCACAAGGTCATGCCCCTATAGGATATTAGCAAAGACCAGCATTGGCACCACAGGTGCATCAATTCTATCAAGCTCAAAAGGCTAATCAGAATCACAACAACAGGAAGAAGAAGATGTTGGCCCAATGATTGTATCATATTTTTGAATATGGTTAATATGTTAAGTTTAGCATTTCTTTATCACTAATCTTCATACAATCGCTATAGCATTTCTACTTATACTTATATCTTTGGTGATATGTGCCCATTGGTTTACATCTTAGTGATATGAGCTTATCTATCTTAAATTTAATTGGGTTGCCAAAATCAAAACTATGTTTTTGATTGTGGTCATTCAATTAAGTTTAATCATTATGATATCACTAACATTTATGCCATCACCTTAGCACTTGTACTTAAACTTTGCATAGTCCTAATGTGCTTTAACTTATCATACTTGCTACTATGTATATTGCTTTGTTCGTCTAACATGTACATGCAGAAAAGCAATAAACAAGATCAATGTGGACATATGCAATGAAGAAATCATGGTGGGCCAAAGACGACGGATCCCACAAGATTTCTCTGAACCACCCGACGACATCTCTGGAGCCACGCACCGGGGGTTCCGCTGCCCGGTCAGCGGACGGGGGTCGAGGGGGCAGCGCCCCTCGTCGGGGGTTCGGGGGCGAAGCCCCCGAAAGGTATTCAGTTTTTACAAACTGGATATCTTTGGACAGCTGCCGCCAAGGGAAAAGCCAGCACCTTTCAAAGGAAGAAGCCAAGCCATGCCATCTTCATTTCAAGACTCTGAAGAAGCCTGCACCTGTCTAAGTATATCTGGAGTCTGTAATGAGTCTTAGGAATAATTGTAAACACAAGAAATGGATGGCAAAATCGAAAGCTAGGGCAGAAATAAGCCCAGGATCATTTTTGGTGGATAAGCGGCATACCGACGGTATACCGGAGTATACCGACGGTATACCGGTTTTTGTTCACAGAAAGTTTCTGTTTACAAAACCGGCATACCGACGGCATACCGGATCATACCGACGGTATACCGCTTCCGAAACGTTGAAATTCCAACGGTCGGATTTCCAGCAATTAATGATCCCAACGGCTCTATTTCTAGCCGTTGCAATTCCAGACCGGTATACCGCCGGTATGCCGGATCATACCGGCGGTATGCCGGTTCGTGACTGAAAAGTTGCCTTTGGCTTCTTTTCAAGCTTTGGTTATAAATAGCCTTGAACCCCTTCATTCAAGGTTGATGCTTTGAGCCTAAAAATTCCTAAACCACCAAAGCTTATCCACATACAACTCTACAAAGCTTTCATTTGCCATCCACAAATTGTGTTAGAGTTATTGAGTTGAAAAGTGAGATCTTCATCCTATTATATAAGGAGATCAAAACCTATTGTGAAAGGTTGAAGTTGGAGAGTCTTCGTATCCAAACTCTCGGTTGAAGTTGGGGAGTCTTCGTATCCAAACTCTCGGTTGAAGTCGGAGAGCCCTTCGGATTAAAGCTCTTGTGTAAGAAGTTGGCGAGTTCTTCGGATCCAAACTCGTGTGTAACTATTTGCTCAAATAGTGGATTAAAGTCGGAGAGAGTTCCGGGACTGGACTGCCTCTTAGGAGGATACCAGGATATATCGGGTGTCGGTATTGTGTTTGCTTCTTCTCTTGCACTTATATTTTTAAATTGCCAATTAGCTTGTGCTAAGTGCTTGATTAGTTAGCTTGACCCTATTCACCCCCCCTCTAGGGTTCCTACAATTGGTATCAGAGCAAGGGCTCTATTGTTAGGCTTAACATCCTTAGAGTAGATCCTTGTTAATTTTTCTATGGCATCGTATTCCTCCTCCTCCGATAAAGAGGTTTTTACTTCTAGTAGCATAGACAATCATGTTTCTTCTAAATGCAAGAAATGCTCTAAGTGGAAAGCCATGGCTAAACAATCCTTAGAGATTCTTGACAACCTTCATTCTACAAATGAGGAACTTTCTGAAAAGGTTATTCATTTAGAAGAAGCAAATGAGTTTTTGAGAAATGAAAACAATGACTTGTTATCTAGACTTGATTCTCAAAACTCTTCTTGTGTTTCTTTAAAGAGTTTGAATGAGACTTTAATCTTGAAAATTAAATCTCTTTCATCATCCGTAGAAGATCTCAAGAATCAATCACATGAGTTATCTTATTTGTATGATTCTTCTATTGATGTTTTAAAGAAACAAAATGATGCTTTTATCTCTAGAATTGCTTTATTTGAAAAAGAGAATGATATTTTAATTGCTAAATTTGATTCTCTTACTTGTATGCATGATGATTTGCTATTAGAACATAATATTCTTAAAACCAAATCTTCTCATGCTCACTCTAGAGATATTCATCATTCTAGTATGTCACATGTTCATGACCATGCTCATTCTGATATATGTGCACACACTAGCATTACATGCTTCTATTGCTCTCGCATTGGACACATGAGCTTTACATGTCCTATTCGTAGGACCTTCACTACCAATGCTAGAGTAAGTGCTATATGGGTCCCTAAAGCTAATAAATGTGGATCCAAGTTTATTTGGATACCAAAGTCTTCACCTAATGTTGTAGGTGGAGCTTCTTATATCGGGACATAGCACCGAGGAGCATGTTGGTGGTTGCAAAGCTCAAAGGTCATCTTCCAAGCAATTGCACCAACACTAGCGTGGCCACTAGAGCCACTTTGGTAACATGCTAAACGATTCTCTTTAAATTGCTTATATTTGTAGAATCTAGCATGTCTCTCTTGATGTCTTGCTACTAGCTCACATTGATATCTTTAGTTGCTTATATGTATAAATCAATGTGAGATTCTAATACTAGCATGCTTAGTTAATGTTCTTATTATCTCTTTTATCTAGCATGACTAGTTACTTAGCTTAAATGTTTAGTTCACACTATGTAGTCTATCACTCATTCTCTATTAGTGTGACACATTTAATTTATGCATGCTTGTTATTCTTAATCTTTATTTATAAAGCATGTATATCACTCTAGTCCATAGGAGCTTGGTTTTTGATTTGAGTTAATATGATTTTAACTTTCCGTCTTTAAAGTTTTTAAAATAATTATTTCTTGCCGGTTTGTATTTAATGTGTCTTATTTATTTTAAAATCGGTATTTGCGAATATATGTGTTTAGCACAAGCTTCTTATTCTTGACAAGTATATACTTATACTTCTTTTTAATCTTGTGCTTACATAATATATTCATTATTGATTCTCATACTTTATCTTGATTATCTTCTTGAGAATCAATTATGTCTTTGCCTAATAAAGTTTATTTATACATGCTTTTGAATTTGTGATGGTTTCTCAAATATTCATTAGGGATACATGACTATATTCATTAAATTTTTCATTTACTTATAGTTCATGTATCTCTTATATTGATATCTATTTTTGTATAAATACCTTTATGTAGGCATATGAGTTAAGCTAAAGTTTTATTTATACTTGTTACTTCTAAACTTGTGCTTAACTCATACTCTAGCTATTGATTCTTTTGATCAAATTTGTGTATCTCTTTTTGAATCAATATGCTTCTTCCTTAAAGCTTTCTTTTAATGATGTCCTTTTAGCTTTTTGGTTGACTTTATGGATACATGTTCTTAATTGATTTTTGATCTTTTCATGTATGCCTATTCGTGATATATATATATAGTTTCATATATATAAATGTTTCCTAGCTTTTGATATTCATTTGTTTTATATCTTTAAGTTGGGATGGTGAGAGAAAATATTTGTTTATGTATTGCACTTGACTATTTATGGAAGTTCTTTTAAGAATCACATAGTTTTGTGCTTTGTCTTGTTTTTATATTTACCTCCGTTTTTAGTGCACATTTTCAAATCTATATCATCTATATATTTCTATTGTGCACTATGAAAGTTTTTGAAAATGATTTTTACTATCCTTAGCATTTAGCTTTCTTGATCTTAATGATCTTTCTTTGCTCATTCCTTGGATTATGCTTCCTTTTGAATTATTGTTGCCCAATGATATTTTTGTAGCACATGAGAATACTCATATTTCTCATGAATTTAGCTACTATGGTTTGAGCTTTTGTGTTGAGATTTTTCCACTTCTAGAGAATACACTTCTTTTAATGTGGCTATAGTATTTTGCATTCTCTAGATTGATCTATCATTTCATTATCTTTGGTTAATCTCAATACTTGGCAAAGAGATTTATTTTATTGTGTTTTCATGAACATCTCTTTTGTCCTTTACTTGATAAGAGTCTAATTCATTTATTTATCATCTTATGCTCTTATCCTTGCTTAGTAAAGAGTCTCTAAATCATTTTGATCATTCAAAATGTATTCCCTTAATTGAGAACTCTTTGCTTAAGCAAGTATTTGTAGTGTTAGTGACTTAAGATTTAATGAGCACATTTATCTTGTTAATGGCTTCCCTCATTAATCTTATTTGGATTATATAGTTTGCTTATTTGTGATATATTATTAAGCTATATAATTTTGGCTCACTTTCACACATCTAGCTATATTCCTATATTTCAATCTATATATGATATGCTAGTTTACAAAAACAAGATTTGTGATATGCTTAATCTCTAAAACTAGTTTTACATATTCTTTATTAAATCTTGTTTTCTCTTAGAGGTTTGTGATTCCTTGTTTTAACTCTATTCCATAACTAGTCATTAGCAAGTCTCTCTTAAATTTCTCTCACTTTTGAGTCATGATTTTATCGTATTATCATTTACATCTCTTCTTTATTGAACTTGTAATTATTTAAATGAGAATGACTCTTTTCCATATTTTTTATTGTTTATGAGATTCTTTATAAATATGGATTTTGAATTTTCTCTTGATGAGATTTATCATTGGATCATGTTTATTCATTTGTTTACTTTATGAATGATCCTAATGATTGAGTAGTCCTAAACTATCTAATTTTGTAAATGCAAGTTAATTTATTACTCTACTTTGACTACTCATGGTTTATCACATATGACCTTTGCTATTTGAACTTTATTGGTCTTTCATTTAGAAGTAGCAAAGTTTGGATATTATCCGGTTGATGGGTACATATGCGATAAAACATATCTAGTCCATGCAAAGAAATAAATTGGTTGATTATTTCTTAATTAGATAATCATGGACATGATGTTTGAGTTTTATTTTTATTTTATTTTTGAGCTATATTATGTCTATCATCATGATTGTTCTTAATCGACTTTATTCTTTTTCATGATGACATTTTCTCAAAGGATTACATACATTGATCTATCATATTTAAATATGAGATTCTTCTATATAGACTAATGTATGCCATCTTTTGATTATATGTGCTTTATTGGAATATTCTTTTGATTTTTCATCTTTAGTGAGTATTATTTGGATATCTCTCTTGACTAAAGATGACATTATTCGTCTTTTGACGATATTGTAGCCTTATATGCATCGAGCAAGGGGGAGAAATCCATAGTTGATTTACCCTTAGATCTTGTTGTTATCTATTTTATGCTATAAGTGCTTTGGAACTAGATACGCATATTTTGAGGGGGAGCAAATTAATTGGTCCTATTTATTTATACCCTTTAATATGTCGTATACCTAGTTCATCATTGACCATATTTCTTCAATTTTATTTCCTATTATTGTGGTCATGATATTTTTATTTGTGAAGGATTTATGAGAGTGTATGCAAGTGTCCTTATTATTTATTTCTCTCTCTTTTATATGGATTAAATAAGTCATCTTCTTAATTATTAACTTTCATATATTATCTTGATGACTATTGTGCTTTCGTTGGTTTGGCTTCTCTTTCATGCTTAATTGAGTTGGCTTTCCTTGTTGAGGACTTATCCAAAATTCATGATTTTTATCTACTTTGGTAGTACTTTGAGGGGGAGCATTCAAGTCGACTGAATTTCTCCTTCTCAAGTATTTTTCTCCTTTATCTTCATGTTTATCTAAAGGGTATTCATATAGCATGATAAGGTAATTGAGTTCAAATGCATGAACTTGGATAAGCATATAGATCTTGCAAATAATGAGATCACTTTATATCAATTGCAATATTTTACATTGATCATTCTTTTATTCTGTTCCACTATTTATTTGTGGACAATTATGATTATTAATGGTTTCTTTGATCAATGTTTCAAGTTTACATCTTTTCAATTGGTATCAAGTTTATTTAATTTCATATCTCAATTGGTATCTATTAGTTGCAATTATCTATTCCTCATGGCTTTTGTTTGAAATCCTTTATTTCATAGTTCTCTTCCAAAACTAGAGCAATATTTCATATTCTATTGTGTTTTGGATTTATTCCTTGGATTTCAAGTTGGTAAACTACTTATTTCTTGTTTTTCAAATTCCTTTGGTTTTACCAACCATATTGTGTTATGACAAGCAATTTTCTATTTCGTACTCTATATTTGGTATGTAGTTTTATATACTTGTCATTACACCCTTCTCCCATTGTTTTTTATTAGTATATTTTGATCATGATTGTCTATGACTTCCCCATGCTCTGATTTCTATGCTTAAGATTGATTTTATTTTATCTCTTTGTACGGGGGAGCCTATTTTTGATCATGTCAAAGGGGGAGAAGTAAGTTTAAGTATGCTTTTATAAGTAATCTAAGTAGTATGCTTTTAGTGATATTGCTCATATCTTTTGTATATTAGTGATACATGCATCTATTGTGTTCATACTAAACTTAACCGATTTGCCATAATCAAAAAGGGGGAGATTGTTGGCCCAATGATTGTATCATATTTTTGAATATGGTTAATATGTTAAGTTTAGCATTTCTTTATCACTAATCTTCATACAATCGCTATAGCATTTCTACTTATACTTATATCTTTGGTGATATGTGCCCATTGGTTTACATCTTAGTGATATGAGCTTATCTATCTTAAATTTAATTGGGTTGCCAAAATCAAAACTATGTTTTTGATTGTGGTCATTCAATTAAGTTTAATCATTATGATATCACTAACATTTATGCCATCACCTTAGCACTTGTACTTAAACTTTGCATAGTCCTAATGTGCTTTAACTTATCATACTTGCTACTATGTATATTGCTTTGTTCGTCTAACATGTACATGCAGAAAAGCAGTAAACAAGATCAATGTGGACATATGCAATGAAGAAATCATGGTGGGCCAAAGACGACGGATCCCACAAGATTTCTCTGAACCACCCGACGACATCTCTGGAGCCACGCACCGGGGGTTCCGCTGCCCGGTCAGCGGACGGGGGTCGAGGGGGCAGCGCCCCTCGTCGGGGGTTCGGGGGCGAAGCCCCCGAAAGGTATTCAGTTTTTACAAACTGGATATCTTTGGACAGCTGCCGCCAAGGGAAAAGCCAGCACCTTTCAAAGGAAGAAGCCAAGCCATGCCATCTTCATTTCAAGACTCTGAAGAAGCCTGCACCTGTCTAAGTATATCTGGAGTCTGTAATGAGTCTTAGGAATAATTGTAAACACAAGAAATGGATGGCAAAATCGAAAGCTAGGGCAGAAATAAGCCCAGGATCATTTTTGGTGGATAAGCGGCATACCGACGGTATACCGGAGTATACCGACGGTATACCGGTTTTTGTTCACAGAAAGTTTCTGTTTACAAAACCGGCATACCGACGGCATACCGGATCATACCGACGGTATACCGCTTCCGAAACGTTGAAATTCCAACGGTCGGATTTCCAGCAATTAATGATCCCAACGGCTCTATTTCTAGCCGTTGCAATTCCAGACCGGTATACCGCCGGTATGCCGGATCATACCGGCGGTATGCCGGTTCGTGACTGAAAAGTTGCCTTTGGCTTCTTTTCAAGCTTTGGTTATAAATAGCCTTGAACCCCTTCATTCAAGGTTGATGCTTTGAGCCTAAAAATTCCTAAACCACCAAAGCTTATCCACATACAACTCTACAAAGCTTTCATTTGCCATCCACAAATTGTGTTAGAGTTATTGAGTTGAAAAGTGAGATCTTCATCCTATTATATAAGGAGATCAAAACCTATTGTGAAAGGTTGAAGTTGGAGAGTCTTCGTATCCAAACTCTCGGTTGAAGTTGGGGAGTCTTCGTATCCAAACTCTCGGTTGAAGTCGGAGAGCCCTTCGGATTAAAGCTCTTGTGTAAGAAGTTGGCGAGTTCTTCGGATCCAAACTCGTGTGTAACTATTTGCTCAAATAGTGGATTAAAGCCGGAGAGAGTTCCGGGACTGGACTGCCTCTTAGGAGGATACCAGGATATATCGGGTGTCGGTATTGTGTTTGCTTCTTCTCTTGCACTTATATTTTTAAATTGCCAATTAGCTTGTGCTAAGTGCTTGATTAGTTAGCTTGACCCTATTCACCCCCCCTCTAGGGTTCCTACAGAAGAATCACGGTCAAGCCTTTATGATGGATAGCAATGAAGCTGGAATTGCGGAAGACGTGGTGACAGGTACTGTACTCGCTTCTTCGAGCCCTGCATCAGTGTTGTTTGATTCTGGAGCTACTCATTCCTTCATATCTGTATCATTCATAACTAAGTATAATATTGAGACTCAACCTCTAGTTAGAAAATTAAAAATCCATACAGGCAATGGTGTAGTAGAAGTGAGTCAAATTTGTAGAAACTGTCCAATCAAAATGGGAGGAGCAAGCTTCCGAACTAGACTATTTGTCTTTCCCATGGACAACTATGATATAGTATTTGGAATGGATTGGTTAATAGCAACCTCAGGAATCATTGATTATGGACAAGAAAAAGTTCAGTTTTCCTTACCTAGTAGGAAGTTGCATGAATTTGTTAGAGCTCAGAAGGAGTTTGATAAAGAAGAGTTAGAGAGGTTTGAACTTAAGAGTCTTATGAACCAAGTAATAGAGGAATGGCCAAGAGTTGTAGATGAGTTTAAGGATATATTTCCTGATGAATTACCCGGATTGCCACCAGATAGGGCAGTTGAATTTATCATTGATCTAATTCCTGGAGCAGCCCCAATTGCTAAGAAGATATATCCAATGAATAAGAAGGAACTAGCAGAATTAAATAAATAAATCAAGGAATTGCTAGCTAAGGAGTTTATCAGGCCTAGTGTTTCTCCGTGGGGAGCGCCTGTACTATTTGTAAAGAAAAAGGATGGGAGCCTGAGATTGGTGATAGATTATAGAGCACTGAATGAACTAACAATCAAGAACAAATATCTACTCCCTAGGATCGATGAATTATTCGACCAACTTTGAGGAGCAACTGTATTTTCCAAAATAGATCTCAGATCAGGCTATCATCAAGTGAAGATTAAGAAGGAAGACATACCAAAGACTGCTTTTAGAACTAGATATGGACATTATGAATTCCAAGTCATGCCTTTTGGATTGACAAATGCTTCGGCCATATTCATGGATTTGATGAATAGAATATTCTATCAATATCTGGATAAATTTGTGATCTTGTTCATTGATGACATATTGATCTACTCGAAGAACGAGGAGGAGCACGAAGAACACTTGAGGATAGTACTTGAGACTCTACGACAGAAGAAGCTGCATGGGAAGCTGAGTAAATGCGAGTTTTGGTTAAAAGAAATTCCTTTCTTGGGACACATAATTAGTGGAGAAGGCATTACAGTAGATCCTAAGAAAATAGAAGCAGTTAAATCATGGCCCACTCCCAAGAATGTAGCTGAAGTTCGAAGTTTCGTTGGTTTAGCTAGATACTATAGAAAATTTGTGTTGAACTTTTCCAGAATAGTTGAGCCGCTTACTAGATTGACTCGGAAGAATGAGAAATTTGTTTGGACTAATAAATGTCAAGCGGCATTTGAGGAATTAAAGGAAAGACTTGTCACAGCACCAGTACTAGCTTTACCCTCAGGATCAGGAGGTTACGAGATTTACAGTGACGCTTCTGGTAAAGGTTTGGGCTGTGTACTGATGCAGCACGGAAGGGTTATCGCTTATGCTTCACGGCAGTTGAAGGTTCATGAGAGGAACTATCCAACACATGATCTGGAGTTAGCAGCTGTTGTGTTTGCACTGAAACTGTAGAGGCATTACTTGTATGGTGAGCAGATCAAGATTTACACAGATCATAAAAGTTTGAAATATGTGTTCACCCAAAAGGAGCTAAATATGAGGCAACGTAGATGGCTCGAGTTGCTTAAGGATTTTGATATAGAGTTGGAGTATCATCCAGGCAAGACGAACAGAGTGGCAGATACTCTGAGTAGGAGGCCTGAGGCTTTCTTTATGAACACGCCCAAGGAGATATTGGATGATCTCAGAAAGATGGGGATTGAAGTGATATGTCCAGTAGCAGATAGAATCTGGGAAAGTTTACAAGTTCAATCATCCTTAGTAGAGAGATTTAAAGAGGCACAGAAGAAGGATATGAAGCTGTAAAAACTACGGAGTCAAACTGAAGCTGGGGTACAAACTGGATTGATGAAGCATTCTGACGGATCCTTGAGGTTCGGAAGTCGTTTGTGTGTACCATTTGGAGAACTCCGGACTGAGCTAATGACTGAAGCACATAGTTTTCAGTACTCCATTCATCCTGGGAGTACGAAGATGTACCAGGATCTGAGACAAAATTTTTGGTGGCATGGAATGAAGCAGGAGATAGCTAAATTTGTCTCAAAATGTTTAGTGTGCCAACAAGTGAAAGCTGAGCACCAACGGACTGCTGGACTACTGCAACCACTACCAGTACCTGAATGGAAGTGGGAGCATATTACAATGGATTTTGTATCAGGACTCCCAAGAACACAAAAAGGTAACAATGCCATCTGGGTGATAGTGGATAGACTTACAAAGTCCACGAGATTTCTACCATTCCGAGTTGGATAATCTACGGAGCATCTAGCAGATATGTACATGAGGGAAGTTGTTAGTCACTATGGGGTGCCGGTAAGTATCGTCTCAGACAGGGATACTTGGTTCACCTCCAAGTTTTGGAGAAGCTTACAAGATAGTCTTGGCATCGCCAGAAGTTTAGTTCAGCATATCACCCACAGACTGATGGGCAGTCAGAAAGGATGATACAAATTTTGGAAGACATGTTGAGAGCGTGCTCTCTAGATTTGCAGGGATCATGGGATGACCATCTGCATCTGATAGAATTTTCATATAATAACAGTTATCAGGCCAGCATCAAGATGGCGCCATTTGAAGCACTGTATGGGAGGAAGTGCAGATCACCTATATGTTGGGGTAACATCGGAGAACGACAACTTCTGGGGCCAGAGTTGGTCACACAGACAGTAGACATAGTCAAGGCAATCAGAAGTCATCTTCAAGCTGCGCAGGACAGGCACAAGATATGGGCAGATAAGCATCGGAGAATCTTGAATTTCAAACCTGGTGATCATGTATTTCTGAAGATCTCACCAACTAAAGAAACTATCAGGTTTGGAACCAGAGGGAAGTTGAGCCCAAGGTTTATAGGTCCATTCGACGTCCTGGATCGAGTCGGCGACGTGTCTTATCGATTGGCCTTGCCACCATCTCTCGAAGGAGTTCACGACGTCTTCCATGTATCTCAACTGCGGAAGTATGTGCCAGATCCCAGTCACATACTGGATCATTCGGAAATGACAGTTGGCCCAACTCTTCACATTGAACAGAAGCTAGTACAGATCCTGGATCGGAGGCAGAAGATTCTTAAGAACAAGACCATCTCTCTAGTTCGAGTATCTTGGAACAAGGACTCACCGGAAGAATCTACTTGGGAAAGGAAAGATGAGATGTGGCAACTGTACCCCTACCTCTTTGATGATTAAGGTACTTAGCAACCCATCCTTTTGCTACCTCTCTTATCCTTAAATTTCGGGGACAGAATTTAATTAAGGTGGGTAGGGTGTCATAACCTTAAATTTTCTATTTTTATTTTTGGTATTTTAATTATTTACAAACCTTTCAAAAATTATTTTCCTATAATTATTTCTCAAAAAAATAATAATAATATAAATAAATAAATCAAATTTTCTTTCAAAATGCCCCTCATGTAAAATTTATTTTTGCATTCTTACTTAGGGGATTATGTGGCGTGCATGCATGGTAGAGTGCCAAATGGCACTCATGGCTCAGACAATTCTCTAAGGGCATTTTAGTATTTTTCTTTTTATTTCATTCAACTCTTTTAAATGAATTGGAATGAAAGAGAATATTCATTCCCATTCTCTTCTTCCTCCAGGTGAGTTTTCTCTCATACTCCTCATTCCCATTCTCTTCTTCTTCTTTTTCCTTTCTTCCCCCTCCCATTGTAATTGTTGCTACTACTTGTGCGGCTGCTACCATTGCTGCTACTGCATCTGCTGCTGCCGCGCGGCTGCTTGCGGGCGGGCGCCGCCGCCGGCCAGGCAACCCCCGGCGGGCGCCGCCGCCGGCCAGCCAGCCCCCCCTCCTTCATCTTCTTATTCTTCTTCCTCTTCCTTTCTTCCAATTTCCTTTCCCCTTTTTCTTTTCAAATTCTGTGATAAATATTTCTAGGTTTTGTAATTAACCCCAAATTCTCTAATTTGTGCCCTAGGTGCTGAATTGGAACTCTAGGAAGAACTTCCTCTAGGAAGCACTCTAAGAACTCAAGGCAAGCCCTCTCTTCTCCAACCTCTTGAATTGTTCCATACTAATTGTTATATATTTTGGATTTATATGATAATTACAAGTATATTTATATTCTGAATTTTTCGTAACTATGGAAATATTCAACCATTAGGCAATGTGATGTGCTAGTATACTTTTGTATACGTATTGTATATGTAATATATAGAAGGAGGGAGAGATAGATTTTTTCTTGGAATGATAATTATGCATGATACCTAACCAAATGTATGAATGTATACATAGATGCACTTGATATATATATATATATAAATATGTATTTATCTTGACAAATTATATGTAACCATCTCTATTTGAGAACTTGTTTAAATTAGGTTTTCTTAATCTTCTTGGAATAATAATAATCATTTTTATTTCTAAAATTTTTGTTACTATTGACAAAAAAAATCCAACCATAAGATATATAATGTGCTTATAAGCCTAGGAATTGGTAGAGATCCATGTGTAGACTTTTGCATTTCAAAGCTTGTTGTGTTTAGGTGTGTATGTATTTATATACATATAGATATTATCCGTGGATTAGTCTTTAAGCATGAGACCTACGTACATGTATATGGGTATACGCATAGATACTCCTAGCACATATATACATCTTGACATACACATACACAAGTATATCAACACCATGACATATTTAAAGAATTTAACCTATAATCTTGGTTCAACTTGGAACTTTAACCTTTTCACTTCAAAGAGAATCAATATATATATATATATATATATATATATATATATATATATATATATATATATATATATGGAGATTATATTTTGTATGAATTGGGTTACTTGTGCTAATTTAGCATTTTAACTCACCATTTCAATTCTGTCCAAATATTTAATTATGCTTAAAAAAACACCTTTTTGTCATAAAAACATGGTTAAATTAATAATTTATGAATACCAGTCTACTAGGGTAGCTACGTGCTAACTTTACATGTCTTAAACTTTCTTATATACATCCTTGATGAGCTACATGCTGTACATAGTCGATAATAGTTTCCTAGAGTCATTATATTACCAAAAATCTATTTTTGTCTTTGACTTACTTAGTGTATTTGATAAAGCTTTGCAACCCAAGAATAAATGTCGCTTGCTTGCCAAGGTAAGTAAGCTATTTTATTTTTTAGCTTTATATAAATGCGTGGCCGGTGTTGAGAGTTGCTCCACCGAAGGGGTCGACATACCCGATTATATATATTGCGTGTTGCCGGTGTAGAGAATTGCTCCACCGAAGGAGTCGGCGTACCCATATATTTTTCTTTTGTGTTACTTGTATCGGATTGATTTCCGGGTCAGTAAATACAAAGGAGACTTTGCCGAAATTTTTGAGAATTTCTAGAGTTAGTCTATTTTTCGACAAATTCGGACTTCTTGGAAATTTTTGACTCAAGTTCTAGACCATTTGAACCATCCATCTCCGAGCTATAATATCGGAGGGATTTTTGGAATCATGTCCAATTGGATACCTTGGAATTTTACCTTGGTTCCAACATTTCTCGGACTACTTTAGTTTCGGAAAAGGCGAAACTAATATTTGAATGCGACTTGACTTCTAGGACTCCCGTTTGGGAGATAGTTTCTCTGAAGTCTAAATGTTTAGAATAGGTTACATGGGGTTTGGGAGAGAAACCGTTGGATCACACCCAGCTGACTTCTTTGCAATATAATTTTCATTTTCGTACTGATCAGTCCCTGATACGGTATTCGTGCGGCCATACGAATATCCGTGGTGAAGCTTAGCTCACTTTCTTGATCGCAATTGGACATCCAGGCCCTGAGTTTCAGCTCAGCTATCCATTTGCACATTACCCGGAGTTTTCAGCTCAGAATACTTATTAATTCATTAGATATCCAGGCCCTGAGTTCAGCTCAGCTCTCTAATGAATGGGTTCGATATTCTTGGAAAAGTCCAAGTCATACGAACTTCTTGTTATAACACATGATGCGATGACTCGACCCAGATGATTCGAAAACCATTCATGATGTTATCTTGCTTATAATCACATCAATATGTGATAGTACAGACGGCTGGAGAATCTAACCCGTTTTGTACGAGCCTGATCCCGGGCAAATGGGGTTATTGTTGAGATGCTAGGCGAGTGTGTGTGATCCAGAAAGTTTCTCTAAATTGCATTTAGGTCTAGAAAGATCTTGTCGTGTCCTTGTGACCTTAAATTGAGAATTACTTACTTTTTGACTAATATCAAGGTATGAGTTTTAATTGCTCTAGATACTAAATCTTGTTCACTTGTCTCTTCATTACGTATTCATACTTCTCCTTTGACTGAGGGCTTGCTCGTCGTATTGACGACCTAGTTTTGTTCACTAGGGATTGATGAAGATCAGGATATGGATCAGGCATACACTGAAAATGATCTCTATGAATGATATGGAATGGATGGAATGTAGCTTCACTTTGAGAACATCTTCAATTATGTAAATTATGTGTTTGAAGACAATGAATCAAATATGTATAATATGTGTTTGGTGAATTCTAGACCAAGTATGTTATATTTTCTGGATAAATGAATTTTATGTCAATTGTCGAATTTCTGTGATTATGCCTTATATCTATGCCTATCCCGGACCTTACAGGCGACAATCGTAGGGTACAATTCGGTTCTCATTGTACAGTTGCGTAGCCTTGGATAGAAGTATCACGTGCCTCGAGTCGTCCTGAGAACCGGGGCGTGACAGCTCCCCTCCATATAGTAGAGACCGGACTTCTTGCTTCCTCTGGCAATCACCATCGAACCTCTGGAAAGCTTCCACTAACTATTCCCGAAGAGACCGAAGAATCCCTCGTCATCCAACCTTCCAACCGTCACCAGGTTGAAACGGATATCAGAGACATGACGAACATCTTTGAGAACAAGAATTGCACCCGTCTTCGTCCTCAAATGCACATCTTTAACGGCAACCGCCTTCGACACATCTCCATTG
Source organism: Iris pallida (assembly GCA_029216955.1). Lineage (NCBI taxonomy): Eukaryota > Viridiplantae > Streptophyta > Magnoliopsida > Asparagales > Iridaceae > Iris > Iris pallida. The sequence goes on along the minus strand of JANAVB010017599.1, from coordinate 7,983,309 downwards.
TCCATCTTCAACACTCCACAGTCGTGTGTTGTGTAAGTGACAAATAGTGCCCTGTTATGAGATACATGTGTTGAAGCTCCTGAGTCCACCAGCCAAGAATTGTCATCACAGGCGAGGTTTGTGATAACCTCATCACCTACGATGATCACGTCGCCTCCATGTATCGAGACCGCCACTGAAGTGTTCTCATTTTGCTTCCCTTTGTCGCCCTTTTTCTCTCTCTTCCAAGCGAAACAGTTCCACTTGATGTGGCCCTTCTTGCCACAATGGTAATACTCCGAGTCCTCGTAACGACCCTTGGACTTCCCCCTGCTCTTGTCTCTCCCACCACCTGGATGGGGATGATTAATATCTATCGCCCATCTTGAGGGGGAGTGTTGAGAATCAATAAGGGACTTTAGTCCCATATTGGAAAATGTAGTATGAAGAGGAGTTGGAACCTCTATAAGTAGCAAGTAATAGCCCATCAAAAAAATCATCTATTATTCATTTTCTACTCTTAATCTATGTACATCATTACATTAAGGGAAGTAATATTAATCTATTGGAGCATCTCCAGATATATGTTATTTTTATGTCATATAAATCAATTTGATTTTATTCAACTTTTTGAATCAAGCTAAAAATTGTGAACCCTGTGTTTCCTGTGGCCGAGAGACATAAGCTTCACTGTGCGCTTCCGCTTACAGGAGCCATGGATGCAAAGTAAAAGCAACCACAAAAATAAACAAGCATGGCTTTAATGTGGGCGGAGTAACTTCCTTCCCTACACCAACATCTTTCCTTAATATTGATCTAATTCGTGCTTAGCGGATACTTATCTAAATCAAACGATAGTAACATTGCCACATTTCTTTTAAGAATGTTATACAAAAAGAAGACGGCGGCAAACGCCAACTTTGCAGGAATAAATTAAGACTAACCAAGAGCTAAGTCTGAGTCTACTGCATTAGCATCCCGCATGTTAGTGTCTGTAATAGCAACTCTACCAGTTCTAGCATCATCCATCGACATTGCAAGAGCTTGCTCTAGCAAAGCAGTCTCGTCATCCTGTCACCATTTGAAGCATATGTAAGCATAAGAAAATCTTTCATTATATGCAGATGTTTCCAGACAAAGAAAGAAAAGAATGTAATAGTATCATTATGGATAAATATTCAAAATCATGGTTTCAAAAAAATGGAGCAGATTGCAGAATTTGTTACAATTAGAAGTTCAATAAAGAAACAAAAGATAGTTATTTTGCATGAGTGAATTATTTGCAAAAAACAAAAGTGTTCTTTATTTCACAAACTTTGTAAGAAGATTACAATTAAATTCTGGGAAAGTAAAACTATAGGAATCCGATCTGAAGATGATCGCTTTATCCCTTGGACGATGTGAACTTTGAAGACGGTAGCCTCCGAAGAATACAACGGCACTTTGGCACGAACTCCTGATCTCTGGTGATGATCTTGAATAATATGATCTGATCTGCTCTCTCTGATTCGGGCTTGATAATAAAGGACTTGAAACTCTATTTATAGAGTTCTGGAAAATAACTAATTAGTAGTTATTTTTAGATTGCGCAGGATAGATTGCGCAGGCATTGGACTGCGCAAGCAGCAAACTGTGCTGACAGTTACTCGATCGTGGACCAACTGTTTGAGGCACGTGACATTGTTTGATTGAAATGCGATTGGTCGTGTACAGACGGTTGCCACATGGTGAGCAATTGATGGCATGTATGCCACATGTACATTATCAGTTATCTTGATGTATTGCGCCACTTGAACTGCGCTAGCATCAGACTGCGCTTCCAATGGGTTGTACGAAGACTCGGATTGCGCTGCGTTTGAGCTGTCAGATCGCACTGGCTTTTAGCAGCTGAACCGTGCTAGACAGCTGTCATGGCGACGTGGCACAATAAACGAACAGTTTTCTCGTTCTTCGGGCTGTCAATTGTCAGAAGATCTGATTCTGTGTCAGGTAATGATGGCGTTGCCACGTCAGCTAGCGCGCTTGGATGGGTGCGCAGTTCAGCTTCCGCAGTTGAGTTGTTGCGCAATCTGTCTCCTGTGCAGTTTATTTGAAGGATGCACAATTTGATTTTCATTGCTTCTTTGATGGGTGCAACTTGATTTTTAGGACCTACAAGACTCCCTTCAAAGTTTTCGAAATTTAAAAATATTCAAAGTTTCGAAATACTTTGAATTTCGAACTTAAAATCAAGTTGTGCAAGTGGCGCTTTGACTGTGCGTTTGGAGGAATCAGCTCCTAATTTTTCGACGCAATCTGAGGCGACTGTTACTTTTGAAAAACTATAAATAGTTCCCATTCTTCTTTCTTTCATTCTTTACTTGTTTCCGACTGTTCAAGAGAGAAAAGTTTATGTGCCAACTCTGACTACTTCTCCTTCTCTTCACCGTCGACGTCAATGGCCCCCAAACGTTTAGCCGTCGAGAAGGGCAAAGCCTCCGCTGATTCTTCGACTCGGGTTGTGCCCCAAATTTCTTGACATGAGGTTGGCCATCCCGCACTACAAGGTAGATGATGTACTCAATCAAAACCCTTTTTAGGGTTCTTGACATTTTTGATCCTTCATACCTCCCTCTTTTTAGAGATTTGATGGTATTGCGTCGCCCTGTTTAGGGTTCTGGTTGCACAAACACAATAGTTTTCTTTTTTATGAAAACTTTATTCTTGCGCAATCGGTTGAAAAGCGCTGGCAGATGTTTAGCGCAATCTATCGATTTGTGCAAGTCTGTTGAGCCAGCGCAAACAGATGCCTTGCACAAGTAGGTTAGCGCAACCTAATGCCTTGCACAAATGGATGTGTTGGCGTAACTGGATATTTTGTGCATGTAGGCTGCATTAGCGCAATCTGATGCTTTACACATAGCGCAATCTGACACTTGCACAATTTGCTGATCTTTTGAACAGACTCTTTGATTTTGTATGTACTGAATTTTGTCTCTTTGTTTGATGCAGTTAACCTCAGAAAAGATCCAGAATATGAGATCTTTGCAGGGACTTTGGCTGAACCTGAGTTTAAAGAGGATCTTTCCCATATAACTTTTTCTCAGTATGCCCTGCCATCGTCTCGACAAGCCATCCTAACAGCACAAGACAATAAAACATTGCGGAGTCTGATGAACGGGTAGCCTCTGCAAACTGCTGACGCCATTATTCATAAGAAGCCTCTGTTTCTGTTTGGTGAAGCTCTTGATAAGAGTTCTCAGCCCAGACCTCGAGTTGAACAGAGACTTTCCCAGAGAGACGGAAAAAGGATACTTTTAGCAGAAATTTCCAGATGCCTCCTCCTATCTCGCTATGTCTTTGCGAGCTATCCCAGGAAAATGGAATGGGATATAACTCCTCTTCAATAAGCCAGAACAGGGAACATTTGTGTGAAGAAAGTCCCAAACAACAAGGACATGTTTTACAGTTCCTCGGAGCGTCACAGCTCCCTACTCAGAGGACTGAAACCTGGGTGCATCCCACCAGAAAACTCCTCCCTGCTGCTACCGGTCAGAACGCCGATATTCGTAAACGAATTTGCGAAGGTTGAAGGAAGATATCCAGATCAAGATATCTGATTGACAGGTCTTGTTAATCCGGATAACAAGAGATGGAATTGTATAGCCAATTGGATATTGGCTCAATTCGAAGAGAAGCTCAAGGAGATTGAGCTATATCAAGCGGTGTACTCTACCGTTTATGGCTTCCACCCAAATCCTCACCTATTCTTTGCATTGGCAGAGAGGTACAACTTCAGAACAGGGACTTTTATGATGCCCTGTAGGGAGATCGGATTGGCTCTTCACGAGATGAAGTACATCTCGAGTTTACCAATGGGGAATATCCCTTATGAGGAATTTGTCCCAACCAATGACGAGTTGGAAAAACTTCATCAAGAAAATGCTGACATGGTGGCCGTCTTCCAAGAACTGTTGTGCCACTACAAGATCTGTTCCTTGTATTACAGGAGCGGTTCATCAGGCACCTGCTACTCGACAAAATGGTTGCCATATCTCTTTCTCAACCACATTATGGAGAAGAAAACCAAGGATCATGATAATTGTAAACCCAACTTCTTTAAACCACTTAGCAGCAGCGAAGTGATTGGGTTGATGGATGAGAACAAGGAGATGGATATTAAGATCGATGATGATCTTCAATATCCTCCTTTCAAGACAGGAGATATTATTGAAAGTTTCATGAGGATGGGCTATAGGCCTATGTCAAAGGAAGCCCAGCTGGCGGATTTTCTCACCTACTGGCTTCGACGATTCGTCGTCCCTGGAGCCAGTGCCATCGATCGCTTTCATCGAGGCGTGCTGTTCGCTGCCGTCCGCTTAGTCTTCGGCTATCGGATGGATCTATTATCAGTAATGACTTGCATATTGAACGCTGGCCTCCGCCTTTTTGTAGATTCGATGCTCAAAGGGAAAGGCGAGTGTTTGCAAAAACAAAAGTTGATCTTTATTTCAACAAACTTTGTAAAGAAGATTACAAGAATTCTGGGAAAGTACAACTATAAAAATCCGATCTGAATGACGATCGCGTTATCCCTTGGACGATGTGAACTTTGAAGACGGTAGCCTCTAAAGATTGCAGCAGCACTTTGGCAAGGACTCCTGATCTCTGGCGATGATCTCTGATCTCTGTATGCGTGTATGATCCCCTCTAGGAAGGACTTGAAACTCTATTTATAGAGTTCTGGAAATAACTACTTTTTAGTTATTCTAGATTGCGCAAGTTGGATTGCACTGCATTGGACCACGCAGACACCAGACTGCGCTGGCAGTTACTTGATCGTGGGCCAATTGTATTGGACACATGGCATTATTTGATTGAAATGTGCATGATCGTGTACAGACGGTTACCACGTAATGAGTCATTGATGGCATGAAGGCCACGTGTACTTTGTCAGTTGTATTGATGGAGTGCCCCACCTGATTTGTGCTGGCTTCGGATTGCGCTAAGATGGACCGCGCTGGGCTGGATTGCGCTGCAGGCAGATTGTGCTGCATGTACAGCTGTCCTCGAGCGCTGTACTGCACAATAAACGAACAGTTTCCTCATTCTTCGTGCTGTCAGTTGTCAGAAGATCTGATTCTCTGTCAGGTAATGATGACGAGGCCACGTCAGCATGCGCACTTGGATGAGTGCGAAGTTCCGCCTGCACAATCGAATTGTTGCGCAATCTGTCTTCTGCGCAGTTCACTTGAAGGATGTATAGTTTGATTTTTAAGACTTTGTTGATGGGTGCAACTTGATTTTTAGGACCTACAAGACCCCCTTCAAAGTTTTCGAAGTTTGAAAATAATCAAAGCTTCAAAATACTTTGAATTTTAATTTGAAAATCAAGTTGCGCATATGATGACCTGTCTGCGCAATCGGAGGAATTAGCTCTTGTTTATCCGAGGCAATCTAAGGAGTCTGTTCATTCTCGAAAACTATAAATAGTTCCCTTTCTCTTCTCTGTCATTCTTTACTTGCTTCTAATCATCTGAAAGAAAGAATTTCCCGAGCTCTCTCGACTCTTCTTCTTCTTCTTCATCAATCTTAATGGCTCCAAAGTGCTCCACCGCTGAGAAAGGAAAGGCCCCCGCCGAGTCTTCGGCTCATGCTACGTCACGCCCTTCTCGACATTAGGTGGCTCACCCAGTTCTGCAAGGTAGACATCCGATCGAAAACCCTTTTTAGGGTTCTTCGTCATTGCTGCACCTTCAAACTGATCTCTTTTTAGAGATTTGGTTACGTTGTGCCGCCCTGTTTAGGGTTTTGGTTACACAAATCCAATAATCTTCATTTTTATGAAGACTATTTTCTTGCACAATCGGTTAGAACGTGCTGGCAAAAGTCAGCGCAGTCTGCTGATTTGCGCAAGGCTGTCCAGCGCAAACTGATACTTTGCGCAAGTTATTCAGCACAATCTGATGGCTTGCACAAGTGGATGAGTTAGCGCCACTGGATAGTTTGCGCATAGAATCTATTGTTGCGCAATCTGATGGTTGCACAATCTGATGGTTGTGCAATCTGATGCTTGCGCAATCTGCTGACAGAATCTTTGATTTTACTTGTACTGAATTCTGTTTTTTCTGTTTGATGCAGTTAACATCAGAGAGGATCCTGAGTATGAAATATTTGCAGGGTCCCTTGCTAAGCCGGAATTTAAAGAAGATTTATCCCATGTGCTCTTCCCACAATATGCTCTGCCATCCTCCCGCCAAGCTATCTTGATAGCTCAGGACAATGAGACTTTGTTAAGTCTGATGAATGGGCATCCCCTGCAGTCTGATGACGCCATCACCCACAAGAAACCCATGTTCTTATTTGGCGAAGCCATCGACAAGAGTTCTCAACCAAGGCCCCGTGTTGAGCAGAGAACTTTCCAAAGGAAGGAGAAACTGATCCTGTTACCGGACATTGCTAGATGCCTCCCTCTAGCACGATATGCACATGCAAGCCATCCCAGGAGGATGGACTGGGACATTACTCCCCTTCAGCAGGCACGGACAGGAAAGATTTGTGTCAAGAAAGGCCCAAACAATAGAGACATATTCTATAGCTCTTCTGAGCGACACAGCACTTTACTCAGAGGGTTGAAGCCAGGCTGTATCCCTCCAGAGAACTCTTCTTTACTGCTGCCGGTGAGGACACCAATCTTTGCTAATGAGTATGCAAAGGCTGAGGGCAGATATCCGGATCAGGACATCCGGCTGACTGGTCTGGTGAACCCGGAGAACAAGAGGTGGAACTGCATAGCCAACTAGGTATTGGCTCAGTTTGAAGATAAACTTAAAGAGATCGAGCTTTATAATGCGGTATATGCTACCGTGTATGGCTTCCACCCAAACCCTCACCTGTTTCTGGCCCTGGCAGAGAGGTATAATTATAGGACAGGGACATCCATGACGTCCTGCGGGGATATGGGATTAGCCCTCCATGAGATGAAGTATATCTCCTGCCTACCAATGGAAGACTTCCCTTATGAGGAGTATGTTCCCACAAACGACGAGTTAGATAGACTACGTCGGGAAAATGCAGAGATGGTGACAGTTTTTTACGAACTACTGTGCCATTGTAACATATGCTCCCTGTACTATAAGAGCGGCTCTTCCGGCACATGTTATTCATCGAAGTGGTTGCTGTACCTTTTTCTTAACCATATCATTGAGAAAAAGACCAAGGATTATGACTCATGCAACCCAACTTTCTTCCAATCCCTCAGCCACAGTGAAGTAATAAAACTGATGGAAGAGAATAAGAAAATAGATATCAGAGTTAATGATGAACACCAATACCCTCCGCTAATGGGCTACAGGTCCATGTCTAGAGAAGCACAGCTGGCAGGATTTTTGACATACTGGCTCCGTCGATTTGTTGTACCCGGAGCAAGTGCCGTGGACCGCTTCCATCGCGGTGTACTCTTTGCTGCCGTCCGGTTAGTCTTCGGCTACCGGATGGATTTGTTATCAGCAATGACCTGTAGAATAAATGCAGGTCTTCGTCTGTATGTTGACTCCATAATCAAATAGAAGGGTGAGAAGGGGAACTTCCCTCGATTGGAGTTGCCTTACACCTATCTATTCGGATGGTTGCTTCTGTACCATCCGTCTTTGATGAACCCCGACATGGGAGCAGTCGGTGGTAGCTTTCTTCGGAGATTCTCCCAGAGCAAGTGGGTGTACGTTAGTCTGAAGGACTGCAGACGTGCCCTGAACCTTGGCAAGGGATGGAATTTTTACTGCTTTGCCCCTCCAGCTGGTTATGAATTCATGGCAACAAATCTGGTTGACCTTGGGAGGCAACCGCTGGGTCGAGCAGCTTTTGACTGGCTGAAGGTGATCAGGCCATCACATTTGGTGTACAGATTTGAAAAGGAGTGCTATCTGGAACCATATCTGCCGAGTCGCTTCGTTCGTCAATTTGGTTACGACCAATTCCATGTAGGCAACGCTATAACTTGCCTACAAGGAAAGGGGTCCCTAATTGATGGTGCCAGAGCATGGGCCTACTACAACGCTCGAGACACTAGGACAGTGTTCTCGATGCCAAACAAGAATGATAATGGCCCTAGAATGTTATCATATTCACTATTTTATACAGCTGCAAATACTTTTGCTGAGAACTTTAGTCTTATTGATATCTTCGCAACAGCGACGCGTCTGAAGAAAGGAGCCACTGCTACATTAGCTCCAAATAATGACGAAGAACATGAACCGGTAGATGATCCATTTGAAGCTTCCAGGGAAGCAAACTTCCCTGAGGAAGTAAATCAACCACTGAGAATTTCTGTGAAGGTTGTTAAATCTCCGGCCAGAGAGAGAAAAAGAAGGATTGACTAACCTTCTTCCCCAGCTGCAAAGAAGAAACTTATCCTGGATCAACCAGAGAAAGTTACTACTAGATCACAATCTCGGCAGCTGGCCGAGTCAATTCAACGAGAAGAGGCAACCATGCCGACTTCTATTCCAAAGCCGGTTGATGTAGTAGATGTGGAGAGCCCAGAAAGGCCTCTTCATCGAAAGAAGTTGGCTTTTAGGAAAAGAAAGAAAGCGAGCCTGTCCTCGGTGGTGGTGAATGCTGCTGCTGGAATTACTATGTCATCTCCTACTCCTGCCTCTGAGCCTAGTCCAGAGCAGAGAGAGGAGACTGAACAGAGAGAGGAGGCTGCACAGAGAGATAAGGCTGCAGAGCCTAGGGAAGATGAAGCTTTACGATCTCCTTCGCCAGCGGTAGAAACTACTCAGCTTCCTGTCACACCAGGAACAATCCGCGAAGAGGAAGATCGTCTAATGATTGAGGCATTAAATAATTGCGACTTCGGCCTGCAAGATGACGTTGATCATGCCGCTGCAACTGCCAGCGAGGAAGCTCCTGAGGATAATGAAAGTAAGGAGAGTACATCATTAGAGGCTGTTGATGATACAGAGAATCCTGAAGAGGACATTGAAGTCCATATATCTCCCAAAGCAGCTGATGACACCCTAGATCCTGAAAAGGATATTGAGGTGCAGATATCTCCAGAAAAGATTACAAATAAGGAAGTGGCCCTGGAGGAAACTCCTATTGTTGATCCCAAAGGTATAAAATGAAATTATTAACCTTCTTTTCATAGATTAATAGCTAACATCTCTATCTTTTGACCCATGCAGAAATCGAATCTTCCCCAGCTCCTCCAGTGTGCATGGATATAGTACCTGTAACGATGATAGCTAGCAAAAGTCGTCATTTGTCAGGTGGCTCCAAGGAAGGCAGTAGCCAGGCAGTAATATCTGAGGCTACTTCTGCTAGACTGGAATCTGGGCCAGCAGATGACCGAATCATCACTGAACAAAGCCATGGAAAAATGCTTTTAATTTTGATCTTTTCAATAGCTGCAAATGACAGACAAAATGATAAAATTTATCTGTTTTTGCAGAGGAACAACTGGGAGGAGCAACCGGCTCTACTTTAGCTCCCTTATTTAAAGAGCCTCCCGTCCAAGTGGCTGAACGTCCTACTGCTTCATCATCAACAGGAGTCGCTGCTACTCCTGGTGCTTTGGCCACCAACCAATTTGTCATCAGCTCTTTCACCAACTTCTTCTTTAACTCTTTGGGACCCTTAATAGATAGGGTGATAGAGAAGGAAGAGGCTAATTTTTCTACAGTTAGAGGTCCAACCTCTTACTTGATTAATGCCATCCGCAGCCAAGGTGATGAAGCTCAGGCTACTTTTCTTGATCATATATTAGATGAGTTGGAGACTTCAGTTAAGAGCTACAAAGAGCTAAGAAAGGGAGAGGTAGAGCCTCTGGTGCAAGCTGAATTTGAACGGATGTCTCAAGAGGCCACGGTTGAGAAAGTTAATTTCCAAGTTCTCTTGGATACTTTCACTGCCAAATCCGCTAAGTACAAATCCAAAGTAGAAACAGTGGCATCTATTACTGTAGAGAAAGAAAGGAAAGTTGCTGAATTACAAGCAAAAATTACCCGTCTTCAGGAAGAACTGAGACTTGCTCAATTAACTCTGGAAGATGAAGCCACCCAACATCAAGCTGCAATTCAACAACTTGATGTTTTGACTCAAGAGAGAGATGAATATGCTGCAGCTCACCAAGCTGAAATCACTCGCAGACTAGTAACCCTGCCAACCTTCGATGATAAATCTGGGATGGAAGAAGCTAGGAAACGAGTGATGGAATCTCGTGAAGAGCGACTACAAATTTTGAAGCAGCAGATGACAAATTTGATAACACCAACGGCTGAGTAGAAGGATCTTTTGTATCTTCTTGTTTTTCATGATATATGTCTTTGTAACGTCTTTCATCTTTGATCAATAAAAAAACATTTTTGTGGCTCTATTATTTGTTGCATATCTTATTCAGATATAAATAATAGAGATAGAAAATATATTCAGAGGTACAAGACATGATATATTTCTTGATTCTGGAAAATAATCATATTCAATTATATCTGCTCAGAGGTAATATGGACGTGACAAATATAATTTATTGAATATCATTATTTCAATAGACAACTTAATCAAAGATGACAAGTTGCTGATAAAAATGAACTAAATGATTCGTCAAGGTAAATGAACGAAATGAATCGTCGGGATGAACGGATGGACCGTCAAATAAATTAAATAAACGAATGAACCGTTAGATAAATGTGATGAACGGGTGAACCGTCGGATAATATAGAATGAACGGATAAACCGTCGAATAATGAACGGGCGAACCGTCAGATGAATGTGTGAACGGGTGAACCGTCAAATGAAAGTAATGAACGGACGAACCGTGGAAGGGATATGATGAACGGACGAACCGTCAGATGAATGTGATGAATGAACGGGTAAACCGTCGGATGAGTGCGATGAACGGATGAACCGTCAAATGGATGTAATGAACGGATGAACCGTCAAATAAATGTGTTGCTTCATAGTCTTACGACTCTCTGTCTATAAATAGAACAGAAAATCAGATGAGATGTTCACTTTCACTTTTCAACATAAAGATGTCGTCTGGAGATACATCTAAGAAGGTCGAGGTCGCCCCGAAGGTAAAAGCGGGTACTGAAGAACGTCCAGTCGAGCCGGCTCAACCAAAGCAGATAACAACGGATGAAGGTTCATCTGCCCCCAAACCGCCAAAGGACATCTTGGACTTCCTTCTTGAACCAGGGAAAACTGAAGAAGAAGAAGCCATGAGGATAGCTGCTTGCAAGTTATTGGTGGGTTCCAGGAAGAATGTTCTCGACTCTTTTGTTGATCATTTTTTGATAAGGACGGTAGTGGCTCGCGTCCCAATTTTGAGAAGGATGATAGTGACCTTCTTTGATATTATGTACTATCATTCAAGATAAAATAAAACTGAATTTTATTTATGAACTTGTCTGATAATTACAAGCAATGTCTGTTATATTTATACATAATACTTTTTGAGGAATTTGCCATTGATAGGCATCATTGCAACTCGACCGTCTAACTCTGTGAGTTGATAGGCTCTATTTGAGAAGACTTTGCTCACGATATATGGACCTTCCCACTTCGTATCGAACTTGCCTTTGCTCGAGTGAGTCATAGTCACAGGACGTCTGACTGTTAGAACAAGCTCTCCTTTCTGAAAGGCTCTGACCTTAATTTTGCGGTTGAAAGTCTTTGAGATGTTGGCTTGGTATAACTCAATAGGTTGTTAAGCCAATAGCCATTTCTCATCGAGCGCTTCTAACTCTTGAAGTCGGAGAAGGTCGTTGTTCTCTGTAGTGAGTTCGTTGGCGATGGTAATCCTCAAAGACGGAATTTGGAGTTCTAGAGGTAGAACTGCTTCACAGCCGTATACCAAAGAGAAGGGTGTACAGCCTGTAGGGTTGCGGACCGTAGTACGGTAGGCACAAAGACATTCCCCAAGCTTTTCACTCCAGTTTCGTTTGTTAGTAGACACAAACTTCTTGAGGAGCTTGATGATAGTCTTGTTGAAAGCTTCTGCCAAGCCATTAGCAGCGGGATTGTAGGCTGTCGAAGCAACATTATCAATGCGGTGATCATCACAAAACCTTATGAACTTTTGGCTGATGAACTGAGGTCCATTGTCATGAATGATCCTTTGAGGTACACCAAATCGATAGATGACATGGTGTTTGACGAAGTTGATGACGCTGCTGGTCTTGACTTCAGCCAATGGTATAGCTTCGGCCCATTTGGAGAACTAGTCGGTTATTGCCAGTATAAACCGATGTCCTCTAGAAAAAGGAGGATTGATGGGACCTATAATATCCATGCCCCAAGCTTCAAAAGGCCAGGAAGCAGCAGTCGGATGAAGGAATTCTGATGGTTGATTAAAAAAATCTGCGTGGATTTGACAAGCTCGATATTTCCTCGCATATTCGATGGCATCAGATACCATAGAGGGCCAGTAATAGCCCATGCGTCGGATGCGATCCTGTAGCTTAGGACCGGGTTGATGTGCTCCACAGATACCGTCGTGAGCTTCACGTAATACTTGCTTTGCTTCATCACTAGCAAGACAGCATAAGAGTAGGCCGTCATAAGTCCGCCGGTAAAGAGTTTTGGTGGTCTGATTGTAGTAGAACCGCAGAGACCGTCGATGAATGCCCGTAGCCTCCTTGGGATCTCCAGGGAGTATGTCATGAACCACAAAGTCGATGAAGGGAGTTCTCCAATCTTCATTGATAACATTGGTTTCAGTAAGATTACTGAACTCAATATTACGATTGTTTTCAATACAGAGCAATTCCCGATTAGAGATAACCACCACTTGCTGTCTTTTAATCGGGATGGCTAAGACTGCTGCAAGATTAGCCAAAGCATCTGCCTCAGTATTGCAAGCTCGGCGTACATATTCGATGAAGAAGGCTTTGAATGATATAGCCATGTTAATTGTCGCTTCATAGTAAGGTACTAGATCTTGATGGCGAACTTCATAAGTCCCTCTAACCTGATTAACAACCAGCTTAGAGTCACCATAGACTTCAAGATACTCGACGTCAAGTTGTTTGGCTAGCTGAAGACCAATGAGTAGAGCATTGTACTCTGCCATATTGTTGGAGCAAGGCTCATCTAAGGAGTATGCTCTTTGAATAGCTGACCCGTCTGGAGAAACAAGGACAACTCCAACTCCTGCGATAATTATACCATTGGGTCCAATCCTGGATGCACCGTCAAAGAATAGACGCCAAGTAGGAAATTCTTCGGAAATTGTATTAGACTCCAAAGTCTTATCTAGAATTTCATCATAGAGTTTGGACATCTCTGGAACAGGATGAGCTGCTAAGAAATCCACCAGTGCTTGACCTTTGATAGACTTTTGAGGAACATATACCATGTCATATTGTGCTAGCAGAATGGCCCATGTAGCCAGCCGAAAATTGAGTATGCTAGGCTTCTTCATCAGTACCCGAAGTGGATTAACTCGGGATATGACATGAATAGTTTGGCCAATGATATAATGTCGAGTCTTCTGAATAGCAAATATAAGAGCTAGGCATTCTTTTTCGACCAGACTATAACGGTGTTCAGCATCAATCATAGTACGACTGAGGTAGTAGATGGCTTGTTCGTGGCCTTCTTTGTTCTTTTGGGCAAGTAAGGCGCCCAATGAATGGTCCATAGCACGGACATACATTAAGAATGGTATGCCTGAGATTGGTGGCACCAAGACTGGTGGGTTCATGAGATACCGCTTTATGTCGTCAAACACTCGTTGACATTCTTCGATCCAAACGAAAGATACACCATTCTTCATGAGTTGCGTAAATGGTCTGCAGCGTCCAGATAAATTCGAAATGAATCTCCTGATGTACGCAAGTTGACCTTGGAATCCTCGTAGCTCTTTTAGTTTGCATGGAGGACGCATCTCTTGAATGGCTTTGATCTTCTCGGGATCCACATGTATACCCTTAGAGGTAATGACGAAGCCAAGAAATTTGCCACTAGAGATACCCAAGAATGACTTGGTGGGATTCATTTTGAGTTGGTGTTGGCGCATGAGGTAGAAGATAGTTCTTAAGTCTTGGATGTGATCTTCCTTTAGACGACTTTTGACTGGCAATATCGTCGACGTAGCATTCGACAGTCTTGCGCAGATGATCTCGAAAGATGGTACTCATGGCTCGTTGGTATGTTGCACCAGCGTTCTTGAGACCAAATGGCATGACAGTATAGCCGTAGACTCCGCGAGGAGTGCGGAAAGAAGTATGTTTTTCATCTTCAGGATTCATCCGAATCTGATTGTATCCGGAGAATCCGTCCATGAAAGATATTCTTTCGAACCCACAGGTGTTGTCAATCATGACGTCCGTAATAGGGAGAGGAAATTCATCTTTTGGACATGCTTATTAAGATCCCGAAAGTCGATGCAGACTCGAACTTTTCTGGTTTTCTTTAGAACTGGGACGATATTGGCTATCCAATCAGGATGCTGCTCTTCTCTGATAAAGCCAGAAGCGATGAGCTTCTTGACTTCATCGTCGATTACGTCCTATCATTTCTGGCTTGAAATGCCGTTGTTGTTGTTTGACCGATTTTGCATTCGGCAAGATATTCAGTTTGTAAGTAGCAACTTTGGGATCTAGACCTGGCATGTCTTCATAGCTCCAGGCAAAGACATCAATATATTCTTTAATCAGAAGAATTAATTCTTGCTTATCTGCCTCTGGGAGGTTCTTGCTGATGAATATTGGACGAGGTGACCCGCTCTCTCCTACATCAATTTGAACTAATTGATCTTCAGTAGGAGGTTCTCTTTATTCGAATCGGAGTTCCCATTGGGTATCCATTCATTGAGCCCAAGGATCTGTTTCGGGACTTTCTTCAACATCCTCGTCATAGCCTTCTGGAAGTTCGACGGAGACCATGTTAGAAGATATAGTCAATCGATGAACTTGACCGATGCTGGTGTCAGAATCCCATGATCTGGAATCAGAAGAGTTAGAGCGCTCCTTACTATCGGATTCAGAGGCTGCTGGGAGATAATGTCGGAGGAGAAGCATATCCGAGACCTCTTTTGGTCCTGCTGTAGTACACCTCTGACTTTTCTTTCGGAACAGTTGTACGGATAGGAGTTCTTCTACCTTTACCAGTAGTTGAGGCCATTCTTGAAGTCATAACCCATCTTTCGGATGATGTCTTTTGATTGCTGACTGTAACGATGGATTTGAAGATGTCCCGTATCATTACTTTTGCTATCATCCATATAGCTGAATTATTGTTCCGGTCCTTTACTAAAAAGTATTGGACTCTCGCCTTTCTTACGAGCGGGAACAATACGATATGAATCTTTTGGAAGTTCGAGTGAGACTTCTGTTTGAAGAGATTGTACAACTCCCATTGTAAATGATTGAAAGCTATCTAACATATCCAAATAGCACTTAGCATGATAAATAACATCAGTATACTGGAAAGTAGATGCTTTTTCATTAATTTGTACATTTGTATTTACAGCAGGACCTTTAGCCTTAGCAGGCTTGGTCAGATTGATTACAAGAGGGGGAGAAGAAGAACGTGGAGGAGGATTGGCTTTGTTACGACGGAGATCGATAACAAGCGGCTCAGAGGAGGTAAGCTCCCTTTTATCCTTGTTATGAGATAAATCTATAACAAGTGGCTCAGAAGAGGTGAGCTGCCTTTTTCTTTGTTACGACGTAAGTCTATAACAAGTGGCTCAGAAGAGGTAAGCTCCCTTTGATCCTGATCATCATCAGTTGGTTGCTTCTGAACTGGCAAGAGAATAGCCAGTGGCTTGGAGGACTGAGGACAAAAAACACGCCCTTTGATAGGTATGATAAGAGTGTCATTAGGCACTGTTTCTTGCTCTTCTTCAGTGTCCAGAGACAGGACAACCTTCATGAATTCATCCTTGTACATACGAGCATCGTTACTGTATGCTTCGACGCCTTTGAAATGATAAAGATCAGCAACCTCCTTTTGCACCTCTCCATTGTCATCAATATATTTAAAATATTGATGGAGAGTCGAAGGAACAATGTTATACTCATGCAGAAATGGTCTTCCCAACAAAGCATTGTAAGAACAACCATGGTTGTCAATGATGTAGAAGGTCACCTTTGTGTGAAGATTACCTATTTGGAGTTTTAGGCGAATCTTGCCCAGAGGCTCACTCCTTCCCTGGTTGAACCCAAGGACTGTGGTGATTGTACTGGAAAGACTATGCACTAGGATCTTCAATGCATCCAACATTGTCTTTGACATGATGCTGAGAGCAGACCCTGGATCTATCAGAATACGATCGACTTCCATCGAGTCGACGTGTCCTGTATAGTAGAGAGGACGGTCGTGCCTGTTGTCTTCCATCAACATGTCATCCTGTGTGAAAGTTATGTTTGGAATTAACTCCAACACACTATGACAATGGAGGCAAGAGACTGGCTCTGCTTTCGGCTTCTTTAGAAGGGCTAGACAGGTTTCTGCCTGCATGAGGGCCTCACTCAGAGTTTTTTGAGTCTCTTTAGAGAGGCGCAAGAGCTCGAAGATGGACAGCCGGGCCGGTGTATTGGCCAATTGAGCCAGAATATCGAAGTTGTAAGGCTTTTCAAGTCCGGAAGGAGATGATTTCTTCAAAGGTTTGTCAAAGCGGACTTGCTGTTTGCCTTTGTCGGATACCGTCGGCTTGGAAGGAATAGACTCTACAACCGGTGAGGATGCAGTAGGAATATCCTCAGTAGAAGCAGGCTGTACTAGAGCAGGCTCAGAAGAAGAGGCAGGATTCTCTTGAGCTTCGGGGTAATCTTTTAGATAAGCTTTCCCTGATCTGGTGCCCGACAGGATTTCCTCATCAACTATGGGGTCAAAAGACACCATATTGCAAATCTTTGTTTTGTCTTTGGAGCGGTCTTTCTTCTTAGAGGAAGAGGGAAGTTCGAACTCTGAAGCAAGATCCGGATGAATCCACATAATCTTGCCATTGTCAAGAGACAAGGGGACGAGACCTTCACTTCGTGGAGGAGGAAGATTCTCGATCTCAAGAGTAGCCTTGGGGATAGGAATGACACCATGCTGTACCATCTGGGGTGGAAAGTCGCCAAATTGGACTGAGACCATGTTTGCGGTAACAGTCTTCTCGTCTTGCTGCAGAGTCACAATACCAGCGTTGACCAGCTCTTGAATTTTGCCTTTGAGCACATAACATGCTCGAGTGGGATGCCCAATGAACTTGTGATAAACACAGTACTTAGGATGATCAGTCTTACCGACTTCATCTGGCTTCTTCGGATCTGGGAGCGGGGTCTTATTGCTTTTGATCAAGCAATCAAATATGCTCACGGTGTCATTCTCGTCAAAAGAGTACTCTACTTTCGGACGAGGTTCCTTAGGTGGAGGTACTGAAGGAGTAAAAGTGGACGTAGGGGGAGCTACGTTGACCGCCAGAGATTCTTTGTTCTTATTCGTCAAGTTGATATTCAAAGTTTCTTTCCCCTTGCGGTTGTTCTGGCGATTACCACCACCCGATGTCTGGTGTTCATCTCGGTCGGGGTTAGACATATGTACCCCTAGCTGCTTGAATTTGTCGGTGCTAACTTCAGCTGCTTTAGCGTTGACAATGAAAGATGGCCAATCTTGGAACTGAGTAGATCCCATCCACTGCTGATGATAGGCAAAAGATTTGCCTTGCAGGTGTCTATGGTGACAGCGGCCGGAGTTCCAGAGGGCATTTTCAAAGCTTCCCGGCGGAACCTTTCAATGAAACTCTCAGCAGTTTCATTGTGTCTTTGTTTGATTTTATTGAGGGCTGACATAGTCATGTCGTTGATCCCCTCATAGAATCGTTCCAAGAAGATTTGTTTTAGACCAGAGAAGGAGGTGATACAACCATCGGACAAGCTTCTATACCAATCGTATGCTACACCGGCTAAACAGCCAATGAATACTCTGGTAAGAAGAGCATAATTTGGTTGAAGTTGGACAGTCATAACCTCAAAGTGGTTAATGAACTGACTAGGAGAAGTGCTGCCATCAAACAGCAAGATTGTTGGAATCTTGTACTTAGGAGGAAATGGGACTTCCTTCCATTCAACTGGGTAAGGTTGCTTGATCCCCAACCTCTGCAAGTTGTCCTTCTCTTTGAAAGCCTCAAACTGAGTGTGTAGGAGCTTGACAGCTTCATTGGCATCTTCTACTGATGTAGAAGGAGCAGGCTGAGTCACAGTATTAGGGGGAGGAACAGCGTGGTAAGAACTACCCCCAGCACCTGACTGACTGGGTGTAGGTTAGATTTGTACAGGAGGTACTTGAAGAGATGCTACCCCCAGCCCTGTATTGACAGGTACCGACGATGCTATAATTTCAGGATTTGTAGGAGGTACGGTCGGTGGTACTATATGCTGGGCCACAACGATAGAATGCATACTTGCGACCATTTTCGCCATGGTCTTCAGCTTGTCTTCTAGTGCAGCTATTCGTTGTTCTTGACTGGCCGAACTGGAAGCATCTGGATCTTCATTAACAACATAAGCTGTCACTTCTCTGGGTACAGTGGAGGACACTATCTGTTCTGAGCTTTCACTGTATGCATCATAGTCGGAGAAAGAATCATCTCCTGAGTGAGAAAGAGGAAGATGACCAGAAGGATCTTGAAGATTCCTTTGACCGATTGTGTCTCGGCTTCGGGATCGGGTATGTTGGAATACTCCTTCAAAGGATTCTTGGAGTAGATCCAAATACCGTTGGTTTGGCTTGCGAGGCTTCCCGTGCTTGGAGCACTTCCTACCTCCAGTGTCTCTGGAAGTCATGTTGACAGAAGCGTACAAAACATCGTCTTCATCTTCCGACATAGGTTCAGAATTTGAAAAGTTCAGATGATCGAAGACAGATCGTCTTGTTGTCTGATAACAACACTTGATGACAACCTTGTGATTACAATGGTGTCCAAGTGGTTGCACTGGAGATGTTGAGATGTTGTCTTATTTTTGCTTGAGGTGTTTCCGGAGATCGGGAACAGCAACGGGATGAGAAAAAGTTCGAGGGA
Source organism: Iris pallida (assembly GCA_029216955.1). Taxonomy (NCBI): domain Eukaryota; kingdom Viridiplantae; phylum Streptophyta; class Magnoliopsida; order Asparagales; family Iridaceae; genus Iris; species Iris pallida. The sequence continues at coordinate 7,964,333 of JANAVB010017599.1, read as the reverse complement.
TGCGTTCTTTGACAATATTCGGAATATGGTTCCGATTCTTCAAATGTTTTGTCCCCTGAGTGTACAGGGAAGTACTCATTTCATTGGCATAGGTGTCCGGATTCTTGATCCTGGAAGTTTGCTTCTGAGGCTGGTTCGTCTTCGGCATTGGCTGTTTGCGTTTCACCGAAGTTGGTCGATTGAGATAAGTTCTTAGATCAGCAAACTCACCTCCAGGGGTTTCTGTCTGAGACACCAACAATTTTCCCTGTCTTGAACGGGAGATCTGAAGAGTTGGAAGATCTTGGAATTCTGCTACCGGGGTAGGCAGAATACCCCTCTGATCAGTAAACTTCCCTTTGGCAAGGAGGAAAGAAGAACCCTTGTGAGAAAGAGTTCTTGTACTGACTGGTGCCAGAGCACGTTCAGATGGATCTTCTACGGTAAAAACCGAGGAAGATTGAGAAAAGACCAAAGGGCATTTTCCTTTGTTTTGTGAAGAAGGGTTAGCTAAAGAGCGTTTCCCTCTGTTGTCTTCCAAGTCGTGGGACGAGAAGGTTTGAGAAAAGACCAACGGGCCTTTTCCTTTGTTCTGGAGAGGAAGAGGAATAGCCAAAAGACTACACCCAGTGGATTGCGCAGGAGCAACAGGGTGTTTGAGAGGAGTAGCAGAGTTTTTCCTCTTGTTGTGAGAAGAGGAGAGATTAGCCAAAGGGCTGTCTCTCTTGGATTGTGCAGGCACAATTTGTGCATGAGTTGATGGCGCACTGGCAGGTTGCGCAGGAGTAACTCTGGCAGAAAGTCTTCTGGCCTCAGTCACAGTGGCTTACGCAGCAGGAGTCTTGTTGCCAGAGTGTATGTGTTGTACTCTGGTTGCTGGAGTAGTAGACTGCGCAGGCAGAGTTGCAGCCAACTGCGCCAGAGGAATAGAAATCTTATACTTTGAAAGAGCAGCATATGAAGTAGTTTGTGCACTGGCAACAGCAGACTGCGCATGAGTAGTAGAGGCAGATTGTGCAATAGCAGAGACAATAGACTGTGCAACAGTCTTAATAGCAGAGACTTTAGACTGCACAACAGTCTTGGTGGCAGAATCAACAGACTGCACAGCAGTCTTGGGGACCCACACTGGGCGCACTTTGCTCGTGGCAGAAGTTGTCGCAGTGCGAGGGGTGGTCCTGGAGTTGATCATGGCTTCGTAGGCCGTCTGGTTGATCTTCACAACCAGCGTCTTCTGCGTCTTTCCGATAGACGCAATGTCACATTGAGTTGCCACTTCCTCGTCGGAGGAGAAAGTCGTCCCCAGCAGAGTCGCCATTTTGTTTGCAAAAATAAAAGTTGATCTTTATTTCAACAAACTTTGTAAAGAAGATTACAAGAATTCTGGGAAAGTACAACTATAGGAATCCGATCTGAATGACGATCGCTTTATCCCTTGGACGATGTGAACTTTGAAGACGGTAGCCTCTGAAGATTACAGCAGCACTTTGGCAAGGACTCCTGATCTCTGGTGATGATCTCTGATCTCTGTATGCGTATATGATCCCCTCTAGGAAGGACTTGAAACTCTATTTATAGAGTTCTGGAAATAACTACTTTTTAGTTATTCTAGACTGCGCAAGTTGGATTGCGCTACATTGGACCGCACAGACACCAGACTGCGCTGGCAGTTACTTGATCGTAGGCCAACTGTATTGGACACATGGCATTATTTGATTGAAATGCGCATGATCGTGTACAGACAGTTACCACGTAATGAGTCATTGATGGTATGAAGGCCACGTGTACTTTGTCAGTTGTATTGATGGAGTACGCCACCTGAATTGCGTTGGCTTCGGATTACGCTAAGATGGACCACGCTGGGCTGGATTGCGCTGTAGGCAGATTATGCTACATGTACAGTTGTCCTCGAGTGCTGTGCTGTATGATAAACGAACAGTTTCCCCGTTCTCCGTGCTGTCAGTTGTCAGAAGATCTGATTCTCTGTCAGGTAATGATGACGAGGCCACGTCAGCATGTGCACTTAGATGAGTTCGCAGTTCCGCCTGCGCAATCGAATTGTTGTGCAATCTATCTTCTGCGTAGTTCACTTGAAGGATGTATAGTTTGATTTTCAAAACTTTATTGATGGGTGCAACTTGATTTTTAGGACCTACAGCGAGAAAGGAAGCATCCCTCGGCTAGAACTACCATATACATACCTATTCGGATGGCTGCTTCTGCACTATCCTACTCTGATGAATCCTGATATGGGAGCGATAAGCGGCAGCTTCTTAAGGAGATTCTCCAGAAGCAAATGGATATACACCAGTTTAAGAGATTGCAGACGTGCTCTGTATCTCGGGAATGGGTAGAACTTCTATTGTGTTCCCCCTACAGCTGGCTACGAGCACATGTCTTCAAATCTGGTAGACTCTGGGAGGCAGCCTTTGGGTCATGCAATTTTTGATTGTCTAAGGACAATTCGGCCATCACATCTGGCCTACCGATTTGAAGACGAATGTTATTTGGAGCCGTATCTTCCCAACCATTTTGCCCGCCAATTCGGCTATGACCAGTTTCATGTAGGCAACGCTATCACGTGCCTACAAGAAAAAGGTTATCTGATTGATGGAGCCTGGGCTTGGGCTTATTATAATGCTCGAGACACAAGAACAACATTCTCAATGCCGATGAAGAGTGACCATGGTCCTCGGATGCTGTATACATATTCACTTTTCTATACATCAGCGAATACCTTTGTCGAGAACTTTAGTCTCGTGGACAGATTTGCGACAGCGGCCCGATTAAAGAAGGGAGCGTCTGTTGTGTCGGCTCCTGGCAATGATGAAGAGCGTGAACCGGCCGATGCACCGTTGGAAGCTTCAAGGGAAGCCAACTTCCCTGAAGAAGTCAACGAACCATTGCGCGTCTCCTTGAAGGTTGTCAAATCTCCAGCCAAGGAGAAGAAGAGAAGGATAGAAGAACCTTCTTCTCCAATTGCTAAGAAGAAGCTTGTCTTGGAATCATCAGAAAGGGTCACGACCCGGTCACAATCTCGGCAGCAGGTCGAGTCAATTCAAAGAGAAGAGGCAACGACCCCGACCTCTATTCAAAGACAAGAAAATGTTATAGATGTAGAGAGTCCAGAGAGACCTCTACACAGAAAGAAAATAGTCTTCAGGAGAAAGAAAGTAGTCACTCCTCCACGACCTATCATGTCATCGGTCGTGGCTAGTGCTGTCGCCGGAATCACAATGTCATCTCCTACACCTATCCCTGAGCCCGAAGCTTTCAGTCCAGAGAGGAGGGATGATGTTGAGACCAGGGAGGAGGTCATGGAGAAAGAGGATGAAGTATTGCGATCTCCTACACTTGCAGTGGAGACTACCCAGCTTACAGCTACACCGAGAACACTTCGTGATGAAGAAGATCGATTAATAATCGATGCTCTTAATGACTGCGACTTTGGCCTTCATGATGATGTAGATCCGGTCGCAGCAACTGATAGCGAAGAAGTACCAGAAGAAAGTGCAAATGATAAAGATACATCAACAGAGGCTGTTGATGACACTCAAAATCCAGAAGAAGATGTTGATGTACATGCATCACCAAAAAAGAATGCAGTTGAAGAAGTAGCTCCTGAAGAAGTTACTATTGTTGATCCTAAAGGTATTGAATGATATCATCAATCTTCTTTTCATAGATTAAATGGCTGACATCTAAATTTTATCCATGCAGAAATTGAATCTTCTCCAATTCCTCCAACATGTACTGACATAGTGCCAATAATGGAGATAGCCAGTAGTAGCAGATATTTTTCGGGCGGCTCCGAAGCAGGTAGTAGCCAGGCAGTAATGTCTGAAGCTACTTCTGCGAGGTTGCAACTCGTGTCAGCAGATGACAAAATTGTCGCTGGACCCAGCAATGGTAAGATTGCTCTTACTTTTTAATCTTTTCGATAGTTGCTAATGACAGCCGACTGATGGTGTTTGTTTGATTTCGCAGAGGAACATCTGGGAGGGGCGACTAGCTCTACCATGGCTCCTTTATCAAAAGAGACCTCCGCTCACGTGCAAGAAGCTGAACGTCTATCTATACAGGCACCTGCTGCTTCGACATTCATGGGAGTAGCTGCTACTCCTGGTGCCATTGCCACTAACAGATTCATAATCGGTTCCTTCACCAACCTTTTCTTCAATTCACTAGGACCCTTAGTAGAGAGGGTAATGGATAAAGAAGAGGTTGGTTTCATAACTGTTAGGGGTCCAACCTCTTATCTGATTGCTGCCATCCGGAGTCAAGGTGATGAAGCGCAAGCTGCTTACCTTGAACACATATTGGATGAGCTGGAAGAATCAGTGAAGATCTATAAAGATCTCAATCGGGGAGAGGTAGAATCTTTGGTATATGCTGAGTTCGAGAGGATGTCTCAAGAGGCCGCAGTTGCGAAAGTTGAGTTCCAAATTATCTTGGACACTTTCACTGCTAAGTCTTCAGAGTATAACTCTCAAATAGAGATAAAAGCATCTGCTGCTGAGGGGAAGGAGAAGAAAGTTACTGAACTAGAAGCAGAATCTTCCCGTCTTCAAGAAGAGTTGAGACTTGTTCAGCTTGCTCTGGAAGATGAGGTCACACAACATCAAGCTACAGTTCAGCAACTGTACGCCCTGACCCAGGAAAGAGATGAATATGTCACAACTCATCAAGCTGAAATCTCCCGTCGACTAGTAACCCTACCAACTTTTGATGAAAATTCTGGTATGGAGGAAGCTAGAAGGCGAGTGATGGATTCTAGGAAGGAGCGACTTCAGACTTTGAAGCAGCAGATGACTAGTTTAATTACTCCACCAGCTGAATAAGAAGACTTTTTTGTATCTTCTATTTTGTGACATGTAATTTTGTAATATCTTTAAATTTTGATCAATAAAAAGACATTTTCTTTGTGGCTCTATTATTTATTGTATATCTCATTCGGATATAAATAATAGCGATAGAAAATATATTCAGAGGTCCGAGACATGATATATTTCTAGATTTAGAAAATAATTATATTCATTATATCTACTCAGAGGCAATGTGGACATGGCAGAATATAATTTGTTGAATATCATTATTTCAGTAGACAACTTAATCAAAGATGACAAGTTGCTGATATGATTGAACGGATGAATTGTCAAAATACATGAACGAAATGAATCGTCAGGATGAACGGATGGACCGTCAAATGAATGGAATGAACGGATGAACCGTCAGATAGATGAAAATGAATGGGCGAACCGTCAAATGAATGTAATGAACGGGCGAACCGTTGGATGAATGTAATGAACGGGCGAACCATCAGATGAATGGAGTGAACGGGTGAACCGTCAGATGAATGGAGTGAACGGGTGAACCGTCGGATGAATGTGTCGCTTAATTGTCTCAAGAATCTCTGTCTATAAATAGAACAGAAAATCAGATGGAATGATCACTTTCACTTTTCAACATCTCGTCTGGAGATGCATCCAAGAAGGCTGAGATCGCCCCGAAGATTGAAGCGATTACTGAAGAACGTCCAATCGAGCCGGCCCAGCCAAAGCAGATGGAGGCAGACGAAGGTTCGTCTGCACCCAAGCCGCCAAGGGATATCTTGGACTTCCTTCTTATACCAGGGATGACAGAGGAAGAAGAGGCCATGAGGATGGCTGCTTGCAAATTCCTGGTGGGTTCGAGCAGGGATGTTCTTGGCTCTTTTGCTGACTTTATTTTTGAGAAAGACGACAGTGGTCCTCGTCCTGTCTTTAAGAAGGACGATGGTGATTCTCGTCCATGATATCTTGTAACACCATTTATGTTGAAAAATAAAATTTTATTTATGAACTATTTTGCCATATTTACAAGAAATTCCTTTTACAATCATACATAGTACTTTTTAAGGAATTTGCCATTGATGGGCATCATTACAACTCGACCGTCTAGCTCTGAGAGTTGATAGGCTCCATTTGAAAAGACTTTGCTCACAATGTAAGGACCTTCCCACTTTGCATCGAACTTTCCTTTGCTCATGTGAGTCATAGTCATAGGACGTCTGACGGTTAGAACGTGCTCTCCTTTCTGAAAAGCTCTGACCTTAACTTTGCGATTGAAGGTCTTTGAGATGCGGGCTTGGTATAGCTCAATATGCTGTTGAGCCAATAGCCGTTTCTCGTCGAGCGCTTCTAATTCTTGGAGTCGGAGAAGGTCGTTGTTCTCTGTAGTGAGCTCGTTGGCGATAGCAATCCTTAAAGACGAAATTTGAAGTTCCAGGGGTAGAACTGCTTCACAGCCATACACTAAAGAGAAAGGTGTATAGCCTGTGGGGTCGTGGACCGTAGTATGGTAGGCCCATAGACATTCTCCAAGCTTTTTACTCCAATTTCGTTTGTTAGTAGACATAAACTTCTTGAGGAGCTTGATGATAGTTTTGTTGAAGGCTTCAGCCAAGCCATTAGCAGCAGGATTGTAAGCTGTTGAAGCGACATTGTCAATCCGATGATCGTCATAGAACCTTGTGAACTTTTGACTGATGAACTGAGGTCCGTTGTCATGAATGATTCGTCGAGGTACACCAAATCTATAGATGACAAAGTTGATGACGCTGCTGGTTTTGACTTCTGTCAAGGGTATAGCTTCGGTCCATTTGGAGAAGTAGTCGGTTATTGCTAATATGAACCGATGTCCCCTAGAAGAAGGAGGATTGATAGGACCTATAATGTCCATGCCCCAAGATTCAAAAGGCCAGGAAGTAGTAATCGGATGAAAGAATTCTGATGGTTAATGAATAAAATTTGCGTGGATTTGACAAGCTCGATATTTTTTTGCATATTCGATGGCATCAGATACCATAGAGGGCCAGTAGTAACCCACGCGTCGGATACGATCTTGTAGCTTAGGACCAGGTTGATGTACTCCACAAACACCATCGTAAGCTTCACGCAATACTTGCTTCGCTTCATCACCAGCAAGTCAGCGCAAGAGTAGGCCGTCATAAGTCCGCCGGTAAAGAGTTTTGGTGGTCTGATTGTAGTAGAATCGCAAAGACCATCGACGAATACTCGTAGCTTCCTTGGGATCTTCAGGAAGTATGTCATGAACTACGAAGTCGATGAAGGGAGCTCTCCAATCTTCACTGATAACATTGGCTTCAGTAAGATTACTGAACTCAACATTACGATTGTTTTCGATACAGAACAATTCTCAATTAGAGACAACCACCACCTGCTGTCTTTTAACAAGGATGGCTAAGACTGCTGCAAGATTAGCCAAAGCATTTGCTTCAGTATTGCAAGCTCAACGGACATATTCGATGAAGAAGGCTTTGAATGATGTAGCCATGCTGATTGCCGCTTCATAATAAGGCACTAGATCTTGATGGCGAACTTCATAGGCTCCTCTAACCTGGTTAACAACCAGCTTGGAGTCACCATAAACTTCAAGATATTCGACGTCTAGTTGTTTAGCTAATTAAAGGCCAATGAGAAGAGCGTTATATTCTGCTACGTTGTTGGAGCAAGGTTCATCTAAGGAGTAGGCTCTTTGAATAGTTGACCCATCTGGAGAAACAAGGACAACTCCAACTCCTGCAACAATGGCACCATTTGGTCCGATCCTGGATGCACCGTCAAAGAATAGATGCCAAGTAGAAAATTCTTCAAAAATCGTATTTGATTCCAATGTCTCGTCTGGAATTTCATCATAGAGTTTGGATGTCTCCGGTATAGGATGAGCCGCTAAGAAGTCCGCCAATGCTTGACCTTTAACAGACTTTTGTGGAACATACACCATGTCATATTGGGCTAGCAGAATGGCCCATGTAGCCAATCGAGAGTTGAGTGTGCTAGGCTTCTTCATCAGTACCCGAAGAGGATTAACTCGGGATATGACATGAATAGTTTGGCCAATGATGTAATACCGAGTCTTTTGAACAGCGAACATAAGAGCTAAGCATTCTTTTTCGTCCGAACTATAACGGTGTTCGGCACCAATCATAGTACGACTGAGATAATAGATAGCCTGTTCATGACCTTCTTTGTTCTTTTGGGCAAGTAAAGCACCCAATGAATGATCCATAGTGCGGACATACATTAAGAATGGTATGCCAGAGATTGGTGGCACCAAGACTGGTGGGTTCATGAGATACTGTTTTCTGTCGTCAAATGCTCATTGACATTCTTCGGTCCAAATAAAAGATACACCCTTCTTCATTAGTTTAGTAAATGGTCTGCAACGTCCAGACAAATTCGAAATGAATCTCCTGATGTACGCAAGTCGACCCTGGAATCCTCGTAGCTCTTTTAGGTTGCGTAGAGGACGCATCTCTTGAATGGCTTTGATCTTCTCGGGATCCACGTGTATACCCTTAGAGGTAATGACGAAGACGAGAAATTTGCCACTAGAGACACCCAAGAATGACTTGGTAGGATTCATTTTGAGTTGATGTTGGCGCATCAGATTGAAGATTGTTCTCAAGTCTTGGATGTGATCTTCCTTTAAACGACTTTTAACAGCAATATCGTCAATGTAGCATTCGACAGTCTTGCGAAGATGATCACGAAAGATGGTACTCATGGCTCGTTGGTAAGTTGCACCAGCGTTCTTGAGACCAAATGGCATCATAGTATAGCAGTAGACTCTGCGTGGTATACGAAAAGAAGTATGTTTTTCATCTTCAGGATTCATCCGAATCTGATTGTATCCGGAAAATCCATCCATGAAGGATATTCGCTCGAACCCACAGGTGTTGTCGATCATGACATCTGTGATAGGGAGAGGAAACTCATCTTTTGGACAGGCTTCATTAAGATCCTGAAAGTCGATACAAACTCGAACTTTGCCAATTTTCTTCAAGACTGGGACAACATTGGCCACCCAATCTAGATGTTGTTCTTCTCGAATAAAGCCACAAGTTATGAGCTTTTTGACTTCATCATCGATAGCGTCCATCATTTCTGGCTTGAATCACCTTTGATGTTGTTTGACTGGCTTTGCATTAGGTAAGATATTTAATTTGTGAGTAGCAACTTTGGGATCTAGACCTGGCATGTCTTTATAGCTCCAGGCAAAGACATCAATATATTCTTGAATAAGAAGAATTAATTCTTGCTTATCCGCCTCGGGAAGGTTCGTGCTGATGAATATCGGACGAGGTGACCCACTTTGTCCTACGTCAATTTGAACCAATTAATCTTCAGTAGGAGGTTCTCGTTGTTCGAATCGGAGTTCCCATTGGGTATCCATTCATTGAGCCCAAGGATCTATTTTGGGATTTTCTTCAATATCCTCGTCATAGCCTTCTAGAAGTTCAACGGAGACCATGTTAGAAGATACGATCAATCGATGAACTTGACTGATGCTGGTGTCAGAATCCCATGATCTGGAATCAGAAGAGTTAGAGCGCTCTTCACTATCGAATTTGGAGACTGCTGGGGATAATACCGGAGGTAAAGTATATTCGAGACCTTTTTTTCTGCTATAGTACATCTCTGATTTTCCTTTCGGAACAGCCGTACGGATAGGAGTTCTTCTACCCTTACCGTAGTTGAGGCCATTCTTGAAGTCATAACCCATCTTTCAGATGATGTCTTTTGATTGTTGACTATAACGACGGAGTTGGAGACGTCTCGTATCGTTACTTTTGTTATCATCCGTATAGCTGAATTTTTGTTCTGGTCCTTTACTAAAAAGTATTGGACTTTCGCCTCTCTTTCGAGAAGGGACAACAAAGTATGAATCATCTGGGCGTTCGAGTAAGACCTCTATTTGAAGAGACTGTACAACTTCCATTATAAATGACTGAAAGCTATCTAACATATCCAAATAGCACTTAGCATGATAAATGACATCAGTATACTGGAAAGAAGATGTTTTTTCATTGATTTGTACATCTGTATTTACAACAGGACCTTTAGCCTTAGCAGGCTTGGTCAGATTGATTATAAGAGGGGGAGAAGAAGAACATGGAGGAGGATTAGACTTATTATGACGAAGGTCGATAACAAGCGGCTCAGAAGAGGTTAGCTCCCTTTGATCTTGACCATCCTCAGTTGGTTGCTTCTGGGTTGGCAAGTGAATAGCCAGTTGTTTGGAGGATTGAGGACGAGAAACATGTCCTTTGACAGGTATGATGAGAGTGTCATTGGGCACTACTTCTTGTTCTTCTTCAGTATCCAGAGCCAGTACTACCTTCATGAACTCATCCTTATACATGCGAGCATCGTTAAAATATGCTTCGACACCTTTAAAAGGATAGAGATCCGTAATCTCTTTTTGAACCTCTCCATTGTCATCAACGTATTTGAAACATTGATGGAGAGTCGAAGGAACAATGTTGTGTTCATGTAAGAATAGTTTCCCCAAAAGAGCATTGTAAGAGCAACCATGGTTGTCTATGATGTAGAAGGTCACCTTTGTGTGGAGATTACCTATTTGGAGTTTTAGGCGAATCTTGTCCAGAGGTTCACTTCTTCCTTGGTTGAACCCCAAGATGGTGGTGATTGTACTGGAAAGACTATGTACTGGGATCTTCAGTGCATCTAACATTGTCTTTGGCATGATGCTGAGAGCAGACCTTGGATCTATCAGAATACGATCGACTTTCATCGAGTCGACGTATCCTGTATCGTATAGAGGACGGTCATGCCTATTACCTTCCATCAGCATATCATCCTGTGTGAAGGTAATGTTTGGAATTAACTCTAACACACTGTGACAATGGAGGCAAGAGACTGGCTCTGCTTTCGGCTTCTTCAGAAGGGCTAGACAAGTTTCCGCCTGCATGAGAGCTTTACTCAGAGTTTCTTGAGTCTCTTTGGAGAGGCGCAAGAGCTCGAAGATTGACAGCCTGGCCGGTGTATTGGCTAGTTGGGCCAAGATATCAAAGTTGTATGGCTTCTCAAGTCCAGAAGGAGATGACTTCTTCAAAGGTTTGTCAAAGCGGACTTGTTGTTTGCCTTTGTCGGCTGCTGTCGGCTTAGGAAGAATTGATTCTACAACTGGTGAGGACACAGCAGGGATGCCCTCATCAGAAGTAGGTTGTACTGGTGCAGACTCAGAAGAAGAAGCAGGATTTTCTTGAGTCTCGGGAAGTTTCCGTAGATAAGCTTTCCCTGACCTGGTACCCAACAAGATTTCCTCTTCAACTATGGGGTCAAAAGACACCATATTGCAGATCTTTGTTTTGCCCTTGAAGCGTTCTTTCTTTTTGGAGGAAGAGGGAACTTCGAACTCCGAAGCAAGATCAGGGTGAATCCACATAATCTTACCATTGTCAAAAGATAAGGGGACGAGACCTTCACTTCGTGGAGGAGGAAGATTCTCGATCTCAAGAGTAGCCTTGGGGATAGGGATGACACCGTACTGTACCATCTGCAGAGAAAAGTTACCGAACTGAACTGAGACCATGTTTGCAGTAACCGTCTTCTCATCTTGCTGCAGAGTGACAACACCAGCGTTGACTAGCTCTTGAATCTTGCCTTTGAGTACATAACATGCTCGAGTGGGATGCCCAATGAACCTGTGATAAACATAATATTTGGGATGATCAGTCTTACCGACCTCATCAGGCTTCTTCGGGTCTGGGAGTTGGAGCTTATTGCTTTTGATCAAGCAATCAAAGATGCTCACGGTGTCATTCTCGTCAAAGGAGTACTCTACTTTCAGACGAGGTTCTCTTGGTTGAGGTGCAAAAGGAGTAGAAGTAGACGTAGGTGGAGCTACGTTGACCGCCAGAGATTCTTTGTTCTTCAGATTGATATTCAGAGTCTCTTTACCTTTGCGGTTGTTTTGGCGATTACCGCTACTGGCTGTCGGGTGTTCATCCCGGTCGGGGTTAGATATGTGTACCCCTAGCTGCTTGAACTTGTCAGCACTAACTTCAGCTGCTTTAGCATTGACAATGAAGAATGGCCAGTCTTAGAACTGAGTTGACCCCGTCCACATGCTGATAATAGGCAAAAGATTTCCCTTGCAGGTATCAATAGTGACAGCAGTCGGAGTTCCAAGAGGCATTTTTAAAGCTTCTCAGTGGAACCTTTCAATAAAACTCTCAGCAATTTTAGTGTGTCTTTGTTTGATTTTGTTGAGGGCCGACATGGTCATATCATTGATTCCCTCATAGACTCGCTCCAAGAAGATTTGTTTTAAACCCGAGAAAGAGGTGATACAGCCATCGGGCAAGCATCTGTACCAGTCGTATGCTACACCAGCTAAACAGCCGACAAACACCCTGGTAAGAAGAGCGTCATTTGGCTGAAGTTGAACAGTCTTTACCTCAAAGTGGTTAATGAACTTACTTGGAGAAGTGCTGCCATCAAACAGCAAAATTGTAGGGATATTATATTTTGGAGGAAATGGGACTTCTTTCCATTCAACTGGATAGGGTTGTTTGATCCCCAATCTCTATAAGTTGTCCTTCTCTTTGAAGGCCTCGAATTGAGTGCGCAAGAGTTTGACAGCTTTATTAGCATCCTTCGATAATGAAGAAGGAGCAGGCTGAATCAGAGTATTAGGGGGAGGAACAGCGTGGTAAGCACTACTTCCAGCACCTGACTGACTGGGTGTGGGTTGAATTTGTACAGGAAGTATTTGAGGAGATGCTACCTCCAAACCTGCATTAACAGGTACCGACGATGCTATGATCTCAGGATTTACAGCAGGTACAGTCGATGGTACTGTATGTTGGGCCACGATGATAGAATGCATACTTGCAACCATTTCAGCCATGGTCTTCAGCTTGTCTTCTAGTGCAGCTATTCGTTGTTCTTGACTTGCTGAACTGGAAGCGTCTGGGTCTTCAGTGACAACATAAGCTGTCACTTCTCTAGGTACAGTGGAGGACACTATCTGTTCAGAACTTTCGCTGTATGCATCATAATCGGAGAAAGAATCATCTCCTGAGTGAGAAGTAAGAAAATGACCAGAAGCATCTTGAAGATTCCTTTGACCGATTGTGTCTCGGCTTCGGGATCTGGTATGTCGAAATACTCCTTCAGAAGATTCTTGGAGTAAATCTAAATACCGTTGACTGGGCCTGCAAGGCTTGTCGTGCTTGGAGCACTTCCTACCCCCAGTGTCTCTAGAAGTCATGTTGACGGAAGCATACAACATTTCGTCCTCGTCTTCCGACATTGGTTCAGAGTTTGCAAAGTTCAGACGATCGAAGATAGATCGTTTTGTTGTTTGACAACAACACTTGATGACGACCTTGTGATTACAATGGTGTCCAAGTAGTTGAACTGGAGGTATTGAGATATTATCCCATTTTTGCTTGAGGTGCTCTCGGAGATCAGGAACAATGACGGGACTAGAAGAAGTCTGAGGGATATGTTCTTTGACCACATTCGGAACATGGTTCCTGTTCTTCAAGTATTTTGTCCCGTGAGTGTACAGAGAAGTACTCACCTCATTAGCATATGTGTCAGGATTCTTCATCTTAGAAGTTTGCCTCTGATGCAAGTTGATCTTCGGCATTGGCTGTTTGCGTTTTACCGAAGTTGGCCTATTGAGATAAGTCCTTAGATCAGCAAATTCACCCCCAGGGGTTTCTGTCTGAGACACCAGCAACTTTCTCTGTTTTGAGCGGGATATCCGGAGAGTTGGAAGATCTTAGAATTCTGCTACCGGAGTAGGCAGAATACCTCTTTGATCAGTACACTTCCCTTTAGTAAGAAAGGAAGAACTCTTGTTTGAGAGAGTTCTTGTACTGATTGGTATCGAGGCACGTTCAGATTGATCTTCTACGGTAAAAACCGAAGAAGACTGAGAAAAGACCAAATGACCTTTTCCTTAATTTTGTGAAGAACGGTTGGCTAAAAAGCATTTCCCTTTGTTGTCTTCCAAGTCGTAGAACGAGAAAGTTTGAGAAAAGACCAACGGGCCTTTTCCTTTGTTCTGAGGAGGAGGAGGAATAGTCAACAGACTAACCCCAGTAGATTGTGCTGGAGCAACAGGGTGCTTGGAAAGAGGAACAGAGTTTTTTCCCTTGCTGTGAGAAGAAGGGAAATTGGCCAAAAGGCTATCCCTCTTAGACTGCGCTGGCACAGTTTGCGCAGGAGTTGAAGTGGCAGTAGGCGCATTGGCTGGTTGCGCATGAGAAGTTTTGACAGATGGCTTTTTGGCTACAAATACTGTAGCTTGCGCAGCAGGAGTCTTGACTTCAGAGTGCTTGAATTGCGCTCTGGTTGATGGAGTGGTGGACTGCGCAAGAAGAGTTGCAGCCAACTGCGCCAGAGAAAGAAGAGTCTTGCACTTTGTCAGAGCAGCATAGAAAGTGGTTTGTGCACTGGCAAGAGGAGCAGTATACTGGGCATGGGAAGTAGAGGCAGCTGACTGCACAGCAGTTTTGGGAGCAGAGACAGCAGACTGCGCAGCAGAGACAGCAGACTGCGTAGAGGATTGTACAGAGGACTTTGGAGTCCACACTAAACAGACTTTGCTCTTGGCAGAAGTTGCAGTACGACAAGTAGTCCCGGAGTTGATCATCGCCTCGTAGGCCGTCTGGTTGACCTTTACAACCAGCATCTTCTGCGTCTTTCCGATAGACGCAACGTCACATTGAGTTGTCACTTCCTCGTCGGAGGAGAAAGTCGTCTCCAGCAGAGTCGCCAATTTGTTTGCAAAAAATAAAAGTGTTCTTTATTTCACAAACTTTGTAAGAAGATTACAATTGAATTCTGGGAAAGTACAACTATAGGAATCCGATCTGAAGACGATCGCTTTATCCCTTGGACGATGTGAACTTTGAATACGGTAGCCTCCGAAGAATACAGCAGCACTTTGGCAAGAACTCCTGATCTCTGGTGATAATCTTGAATGATATGATCTGATCTGCTCTCTCTGATTCGGGCTTGATAATGAAGGACTTGAAACTCTATTTATAGAGTTCTAGAAAATAACTAATTAGTAGTTATTTCAGGATTGCAGAGGATGGATTGCGCAGGCATTGGACTGCGCAAGCAGCGAACTGCGCTGGCAGTTACTCGATCGTAGACCAACTGTATGAGACGCGTGGCATTGTTTGATTGAAATGCGCTTGGTCGTATACAGACGGTTGCCACGTGGTGAGCAATTGATGGCATGTATGCCACATGTACATTGTCAGTTATCTTGATGTAGGACCGTTGAGCACCTCTAGAGGGGGGGTGAATAGAGTGCGTGTGTGCAGCGGAAATAAAATTACCAATTAATAATTTAAACTATGGCAATGATGTAAGAGCAGTAAGTAAAGAAAGGAGAATCAAACTCAGTAACACAGCGATGTATACTGGTATCCCTCTGAGAGGACTAATCCAGTCTCGAGTACTCTTGCTCGATGTTAATCCACTAAAGGCACAAGCTTTAACTGAGTGCTTGCAAATCTTACACCACCGTGCTTGTTGACGAGTGCACGACCAACTCCAACACACACCGTGCTTGGTGACGAGCGCACGACCAGCTCCACAACGAGAATTTGTTGTTGAAACTTGACGACCTCTTTACAACTCTGAATAACCAAAAGACTTCTAAATCAATCTGATAGTACTGGCTTTTGGCTAAGAGATGTGTAGGTGAGATTTAAAAATCTTAGATCGTTTAGAAAACACTTGAATAGTAGAGAAGAGAAAATGAAGAATGAATTGATGTTTTGAAGTGAAAAGTTCTTCTCTATTTATAGGTGTTTTCATCAACCGAACTCGGGCAGAACTCGGGCAGAGTTCGGATGCAAATATCTCGCAAAAAAGACGTTGCTCGCAGATTTGGAGGCAACTGAAGTTTGAATACAAACTGACCGAACTCGGTCAGAGTTCGGGCCGAACTCGGGCCGAACTCGGCTTGGAGTTCTGTCAGGAGATATATTTTAAAATTCTTTTGTAAAAACAGTTTTCAAACATGTTTTTGGTTATTTGTAAAATCATTTGAAAAATGAATATTTTCGAAATATTTGTAATCGAAAATATGAAAGGGTAAAAGTAGGTTTTGAGAAAGGAGGATAATTTTAACCCTAAGCCAGTATTACCATAATTGATTTTACAAAGTAATTCCTAGACTCAATAAAATGTAAAATACAGAATAAAGTAGAAAAGAGTCTTCAGAAGATTTTGATGACTTTGACGCTTTGATTTATGCAGTACATCGTCCGTTGAATATGATTTCATGCATCCTGAAATAGTTAGCAGCATTTTCTATATTTTGTGTATGGACTAAAGTATAGGTTGATTATCGAAATCGGGTGTGACCATGGAATGGGCCAACAATCTCCCCCATTTTGATAATTGACAAACTTGAGTCTATACCAAAATATATTTATAAAAAAAATAAAATAACATATCAAAATACCTGGAAAAAAAAAATTTTGTTCTAGCCTTGCGATTTTTGATTTTGGGTATACTCATTTTCTCCCCCTTTGTCAAGTAGTAAAATGAATAGGCTCCCCCGTAAATCAAGAAGCCAACAATAGAAAAGACAAGACAAAGTGAAAGATAAGAAGTAATCACAACATAGACAAGTGGAATGCAATGAACTAACACATAATAAACTGAAGTATCATAAGTTTTCCACTAGAAAGCTAAATAGTACAACTGATAAATGTCTAACTAAAACAGTTTAGACATGAAAGTAAAAAGTACTACATGAACTGCATCAAACTAAACAAAACTAAATCCACTATCCTATGGCTGAATCCACATCACATCTCTGCGTCGTCCGCACCGGGAGGATCATGAGGGAAATAGGCAGTGGTCGGGTCGAAGTACTGAAAAGTGGTCTCATCAGTAAAACGAGGACCAGGGAAAGCAGGGTGTGGAAGGATAGTGAGTGGATGAACGGGATCATGAACCAGGCTGTAGTGGAGATCGGCAATACTGTTTCTCAGCACCTGGGCCTGAGAAATATGCCGGAACTCGGAGTCCTGATAACGTTAAGTGGATACAACAACGAAATCATCAAACCACTGGTAGAATGCCTGATCAAGTCCTGGGGCAGGGGCCGGAGCAGGATGAGCATCAGCTGGAGGGGCCTCAGCATCAGCAGCTGGGACAGCAGGAGCAGCACCAGGAGGTTGACGAAACCGACGAGAGCGGGTCAACTCAACAGATGGAGAAGAAATGGCACACGTTTCAAGATCAATCTCAAAACGTCGAAATATACTAGCAAGGTGCATAGAAAAGACTAAGTTCCTACCTGCATTCTTGCAGCTGAGCATCCAAGACATCATGGTTTTTGGAACGGAGAAAGGAATTCCAAAATGAATATGATAAAGAGCAGAAAGTTCCAAAAATGTAACTTCATCGGTAGAGCCTTTCTTCGGAAGAAGGGCCGAGAAAATCATATGATGAAGCTCGTAAAATTTTTGATTTAGATGTCTAAAAAAGATTCTCCGGGGAGGAGGAGTAGGGTGACAAATTAATTCCCTAAAAGAAGCTAAAGTGACATCGGCAGGGAATTGAACATGGTGGATGTCAACAAGTGCATCACCAAGATCAGGAATGTGAAAATATTTACTGATATCGGTGGCGCTAAATTCTAATTCCTGTCCAGCAATACAGGAATAGAAATTCCCGTTTTGTTTTACTTGCAAATTGCAGTAAAACATACGGACTGCATTGTCGTAAATACTATCTTGGACCTCGAAAAAGTTGCGAAATCCAAGTTGATCAAAAACAGGAGCATATTCAAAGAAGGTTGTAAAATTGACGAAGGCTCCAGCACAAATACGACGAAGAGAGAAAGAATCAAACCAGAGATCGGAGAAGTCTTTGTCGGGAAACAAAGTGCTATCATATTCCTCGGGATCTCTAGGTTTGGCTGGACTGAAGAGACTTGCCGGAGTGTAGTCGGATGAGGAGGAAGCACCTTGAGAAGAATTTCCTCGTTGACATTTCGGAGCCATGAGGAAGAAGATCGCCCACTTGAACTTGTCGATTCCTTGCAAAGAAGGAGGAGGAAGAATTTCTAGTAGGAGATGGAAGTATTCCACGTTTTGGTGTGGAGAAAAAGTGGAAGAAAGGATGAAATAAATAGGTGCTAGGGCCGGCTGTTCGGTTCTGGAACCATCACAGCGCCGACCGAACTCGGTCCGAATTCGGTCCGAACTCGGTCAGAGTTCGGGCCGAGTTCGGCCACTTGCATTCCCGAGACAGTCAAAGCAGTCAGGTAAATAAAGACTGTAAAAAGTAACATTTGACTGGTTTATTAAATAACAGCTATTATTTTCGGGTTAACTATAGGGGTTGTCCCAGCTAACGGTGGTTCACCGGGGAACTCTTAAGTACCGCTTCGCTTCGACCGTAGCCGTGGTGACAGACATACCATTTGTAAATTTGTCCCCAAAAATAATTTTCATTAAATAATAAATTGTCAAGTTATAAATGCAGTTTTAATTACCATATGTTTTAAGAGTTCGAGAATTCAAGAATGCCGAGCTCACGCCTCAAGATGTTAAAATGGTCTTCAGCCAATGGTTTAGTGAAAATATCTGCTAGTTGATGTTCAGTATCAATAAATTCTAAGCAAATATCCCCGTGTTGTTGATGATCACGTAAAAAATGATGTCTAACTTCTATGTGCTTTGTGCGTGAATGACAGATAGGGTTCTTAGTCAAATTAATTGCACTAGTGTTATCACAATATATAGGAACATTTGTATAGTGCAGATTGTAGTCCTCTAAGGTTTGCTTCATCCACAAAATTTGAGCACAACAACGTCCTGCGACGATATATTCAGCCTCAGTTGTTGATAATGCTACTGAATTTTGTTTCTTGCTAAACCAAGAGACTAAGGCCTTTCCCAAGAAATGACATGTGCCACTGGTACTTTTACGGTCCACTTTGCATCCAGCAAAATCCGCATCCGAGTAACCTATAAGGTCAAAGGATTTGGTTTTGGGATACCATAAGCCAACTGTAGAAGTTCCTTTAAGGTATCGGAAGATACGCTTAACGGCACTAAGATGTGATTCCTTAGGATTTGCCTGATATCGTGCACATATGTAAACACTAAACATAATATCAGGGCGACTAGCAGTTAAATATAATAAACTACCAATCATACCTCGATACTTACGCTGATCAACAGGTTTGCCACTTTCATCAGCATCAAGCTTTGTAGATGTAGCCATAGGAGTCCCAATTGGCTTCACATTCTCGAAGTCGTACTTCTTCAGTATGTCCTTCGTGTACTTGGCTTGGTTGATGAATGTTCCGTTTGAGTGTTGTTTGATTTGCAATCCTAGGAAGAAGTTCAGCTCTCCCATCATGCTCATTTCAAATTCACTCTGCATACACTTGGCAAATTCTTGACAGAGTTGTTCATTAGTAGAACCAAAGATGATGTCATCTACATAAATTTGCACTAGAAGTATATCATTATTCATAGATTTAATAAAAAGAGTAGTATCAATCTTGCCCTTTGAAAAACCATTATCAAGTAAGAAGGCGCTTAGGCGTTCATACCAAGCACGAGGTGCTTGTTTGAGTCCATAAAGTGCTTTCTTAAGCTTGAAGACGTGATCAGGTTTTTGAAAATCTTCAAAACCAGGGGGTTGTTTCACAAAAACTTCTTCTTTCAAAAATCCATTTAGAAATGCGCTTTTCACGTCCATTTGAAAAAGTTTGAAATCATTAAAACAAGCAAAAGCGCAAAACATGCGAATGGCTTCTAGTCTAGCAACAGGAGCATAGGTCTCATCATAATCAATTCCTTTTTCTTGATTATAACCTTGTGCAACTAGACGTGCTTTGTTGCGTAGAACTTGTCCATCTTCACTAAGTTTATTTCGGAACACCCATTTGGTACCAATTATCGATTGACCAATAGGTTTAGGAACGAGTTTCCAAACTTGGTTTCTTTCAAATTGATTAAGTTCCTCTTGCATGGCAGAAATCCAAAATTCATCAGAAAAAGCCTCATCAACATTCTTAGGTTCTATTTGAGAAATAAATGCTACATTAGCTGCTACTTCAGAATCTCTAAGAGATGAACGAGTACTTACACCTTTGGATACATCACCTATTATGAGAGTTTCTGGATGATCTGGTTTGAATCTCAATGATTCGAATCTTTGGGCCATACCTTTCACAAGGCTCTTCTCAGTTCCTGCATCTTCGGAAATTTTATCAGTTCTTGCCTCTTTGGTAGGATCTTTCTCAGAACTCTTCTTTGTCTTTGTAGGTGCATCTTCATCATCACTGTCGCTAGATCTATGACTATTCAACTCATCAAAGGTAACATTAATACTTTCTTCAACAATCAGAGATCTTTTATTAAAAATTCTATATCCCTTACTCTTAGCAGCATATCCGAGAAATATCCCGTCATTTGCTTTGGAGTCGAACTTACCCAAGTTATCCTTGGTGTTCAGGATGAAACAGCGACAACCAAAAACTTTAAAATAAGAAATATTTAGAATTCTTCCAAACCAAAGCTCATATGGTGTTTTCTTCGAGATAGGTCGAATTAACACCCTATTTAAAATATGACAGGCTGTACTAACAGCTTCTGCCCAAAAATATTTAGGAAGATTATGCTGATTAAGCATGACTCTAGCTATTTCGCTTAGAGTACGGTTCTTCCGCTCCACAACACCATTCTGTTGGGGAGTTCTAGGATAAGAAAATTCGTGGTAGTATCCACTATCATCACAAAACTTTTTGAAATCAGTATTTTCGAATTCGCCACCATGATCACTTCGGATACGAGTAATCATGAAGCCTTTTTCGTTTTGAACCTTTTTACAAAATATCTGAAATTCAAAAATAGCATCACTTTTGTTTGATAAAAAGTAAACCCATATAAAACGAGAGAAATCATCAACAATGACAAAAGCATAGAGTTTACCGCCAAGACTAGCGACTCTACTTGGACCAAATAAATCTATATGAATCAACTACAAAGGTCTCGAAGTACTTATAGCGTTGATGGATTTAAAAGAAGATCTATGTGCTTTGTTCTTTTCACAGTCAGCACATACCATGTCTCTCTTGAATGGAATTTCTGGGAGTCCTTTTACCAACTTTTTTGTGTTCAGACGTGAGATAGTATCCATGTTGCATGTCCTAGTCTCATGTGCCATAGCCAGCTTTTATCTTGATTGGCTACTAGGCACCTTCCTGCATTATTAGTATTCTCCAAAAAGAAAACATAAATATTGTCTTCTCTAATCCCCTTATATACGGGATCACCAGATGACATATCATATATGGTACATTTATCTTTCACAAAATTGATACCATAACCATTATCTGCCAAATGACTTATGCTCAATAGGTTATGTTTCAATTCAGTTACTAGACAAACATCCTTTATTATTGGATAAGGAGAAATACCTACAGTACCATTACCTATAATATCACCTCTCAAGTTATTTCCGAAGGAGACGTATCCTTCTTTCTTTATCGATAGCGTAGTGAATAAAGATGCATCACCAGTCATGTGCCGCGAACATCCGCTATCGAGGATCCATTTGCTTCTAGCATGAGAGGGTTGAGGGTCCACCTACAAAACAAGTAGATGAATCCTTTGGTACCCATTTTCTGAAGGGTCCATGCTGATTAGCTTTAGGTCTCCAGACTAAAGTATGATTATCAACAAGCTTTCTTGCAAGACAATACTGTGATATGTGTCCGTGTGTACCACAATAAGTGCAAGTCAGTTTAGAACCAGATGTGGTTGAAACTGTGTTCACATGCTTGTTTGGTTTCTTGGAGAACCTATAAGTGAAAGCATGATGATAATCGTGTTTCTTCTGTGCTTTCTTGTTTTTAGTCCTCTTAGGTGTATGCTTTGCATTAGGACTAAAATTAGGCTGTGTCATAGGCATTTCCTGTTTGCCTAACTTGATTTCTAACTTTTTAGAAATCGCAATAGACTCTTCATATTTAGCAGTCATAACTGAGAGTCTGTGTTCTGTTACTAAGTGCATCCTCTTCTCTGTGTCATACAGTTTTTGTATCTTACCATAATCTCTTTCTTTCTTTTGAATAGTGAGGATGGCCTCATGATAGTCTACCTTGAGTTTGGCTATCTCTTCCGTGTTACCGGTAGTAGACGTCTCTTTAATATCTTGAATAAGATTGGACAGTCTAGCTAACTCGGTTGTGTATGCCTTAATCTCTTTTCGAGATTGCATATACTTGTCAAGCACATTTTTGTGTTCTTCAAGTAATTCGCTAAAGGCATTTTCTAACTCATCGAAAGTAAATTCATCATATAGAGGGTTTGAAGATACCTTGTCAAATGCCATAAGACAGACATTTGCATTGCCGCAGGGTCTATCCTCTTCTTCAGAATCACTGGCGTCGCTTTCATGCCAGATACTTGTGTTTGCATACTTTCGACCAGTTGTAGCTTTTCTGCTTGATCTTGATCTGTCATATGGACTGCTCTTCTTGGTAGCTGGACAGTCCTTCTTCATGTGCCCTGATTTCTTACATCCAAAGCATATGGTTTCATCTTCATTGCTTTCTTGGACGTCTTTCTTCTTTCTGCTTGTAAACTTTAGGTACTTTCTGAAGTTCTTCACAAGTAGGGCTTGTTCATCACCACTTGAGGATTCTTCATCGGAATCATTGTATGTCGGCTTTCTTGCATGAGCTTTGAAGGCAATAGTTTTCTCCTTTGGTGTTGCTTCTTCAAAGTCTTGCAAGTCGAGTTCATGGGTCATGAGCTTGTCCATCAAAGTTTCCAACGACATTGTGGTGAGGTCGTTTCCTTCAATAATTGCTGTGGCCTTTGGATTCCAATTCTTTGTTAGAGCCCGCAGCACCTTTCTAATCTTCTCGTGATTGCTGTAAACTTTACCAAGAGATTGCAGAGGATTAGTTATATCAAGGAACCGAGTAAACATTTGTGTAATTGACTCACCGGGTTTCATCTTAAAAGATTCATATTCCTGAGTCAGTCTACTAATTTTGGATTCTTTCACTTGGGAAGTCCCTTCATGGGTTACCTCAAGGAGTTTCCAAATTTTGTGAGACGTCTTGCAGGTTGAAACTCTGTTGAACTCGGTTTTGTCAATTGCACAGAATAGTGCATTGATGGCTCGAGCATCAAGACTAGCCTTTGCTTTTTCAGCATCGGTGTACTTGTCATGCGGCTTTTCCATAAGAATACCTTCAACCACTGTAGGTGGTGGTTTCTTATACCCATCAATGACTATTGACCAAAGATCAAAATCTAGAGATTTAAGAAAGAAAGTCATACGTGTTTTCCAGTAAGTGTAATTTGTTCCATCAAATAGGGGAGGTCTATTTGTGGATTGCCCTTCACCGTTGAATATAGATTTCACGGCTGCCATATATATACTCTCTAGGGTATGTTATATAAGAATA
This sequence comes from Iris pallida, assembly GCA_029216955.1. Lineage (NCBI taxonomy): Eukaryota > Viridiplantae > Streptophyta > Magnoliopsida > Asparagales > Iridaceae > Iris > Iris pallida. Next base: position 7,941,053 of record JANAVB010017599.1, on the reverse strand, counting down.
TAACCTGCTCTGATACCAATTGTAGGACCGTTGAGCACCTCTAAAGAGGGGGGGGGTGAATAGAGTGCGTGTGTGCAGCGGAAATAAAATTACCAATTAATAATTTAAACTATGGCAATGATGTAAGAGCAGTAAGTAAAGAAAGGAGAATCAAACTCAGTAACACAGCGATGTATACTGGTATCCCTCTGAGAGGACTAATCCAGTCTCGAGTACTCTTGCTCGATGTTAATCCACTAAAGGCACAAGCTTTAACTGAGTGCTTGCAACTCTTACACCACCGTGCTTGTTGACGAGTGCACGACCAACTCCAACACACACCGTGCTTGGTGACGAGCGCACGACCAGCTCCACAACGAGAATTTGTTGTTAAAACTTGACGACCTCTTTACAACTCTGAATAACCAAAAGACTTCTAAATCAATCTGATAGTACTGGCTTTTGGCTAAGAGATGTGTAGGTGAGATTTAAAAATCTTAGATCGTTTAGAAAACACTTGAATAGTAGAGAAGAGAAAATGAAGAATGAATTGATGTTTTGAAGTGAAAAGTTCTTCTCTATTTATAGGTGTTTTCATCAACCGAACTCGGGCAGAACTCGGGCAGAGTTCGGATGCAAATATCTTGCAAAAAAGACGTTGCTCGCAGATTTGGAGGCAACTGAAGTTTGAATACAAACTGACCGAACTCGGTCAGAGTTCGGGCCGAACTCGGGCCGAACTCGGCTTGGAGTTCTGTCAGGAGATATATTTTAAAATTCTTTTGTAAAAACAGTTTTCAAACATGTTTTTGGTTATTTGTAAAATCATTTGAAAAATGAATATTTTCGAAATATTTGTAATCGAAAATATGAAAGGGTAAAAGTAGGTTTTGAGAAAGGAGGATAATTTTAACCCTAAGCCAGTATTACCATAATTGATTTTACAAAGTAATTCCTAGACTCAATAAAATGTAAAATACAGAATAAAGTAGAAAAGAGTCTTCAGAAGATTTTGATGACTTTGACGCTTTGATTTATGCAGTACATCGTCTGTTGAATATGATTTCATGCATCCTGAAATAGTTAGCAGCATTTTCCATATTTTGTGTATGGACTAAAGTATAGGTTGATTATCGAAATCGGGTGTGACCATGGAATGGGCCAACAGGCATGTATGCCACGTGTACATTGTCAGTTATCTTGATGTATTGTGCCACTTGAACTGTGCTAGCATCAGACTGTGCTTCTAATGGGTTACACGAAGACTCGGATTGCGCTGCATTTGAGCTGTCAGATCGCGCTGGCTTTTAGCAGCTGAACCGCGCTAGACAGCTGTCATGGCGGCGTGGCACAAGAAACGAACAGTTTCCTCGTTCTTCGGGCTGTCAGTTGTCAGAAGATCTGATTCTGTGTCAGGTAATAATGACGTTGCCACGTCAGCTAGCGCGCTTGGATGGGTGCGCAGTTCAGCTTGCGCATTTGAGTTGTTGCGCAATCTGTCTCCTGCGCAGTTCATTTGAAGGATGCACAATTTGATTTTCATTGCTTCTTTGATGGGTGCAACTTGATTTTTAGGACCTACATGAATCTCTTAAAACTCTCTTTTAGCTTGGGGTGTTCATGATTAACCTAAAATACGGTTAACCGACCGAACCGACTGTTATAAATAATTTTACGGTTCGGTTACGTCTCCTGACTCTCTTTTTTTAACCAACCGATTATATATATATATATATATATATATATATATAATACTTTTTTTACCGCTCCAAATTAAGGTGAAGGGATTATTATGTACAATACAGGTAACATGTTAGATATATAATTCATGAGCTATTGGATATATAAATGAGTTGGTTATTAATAATTTAATACTACTTAGACTAAAAAAGTACTAGTTAAAACTCGAGAGAAGTCCTAAAATTGCTCTTCAGAAAACATAACAACCAATCACTTCTTTCTCCATTTTTTTGTGACTCCTCTCCTTCACAATACTTCAAAATGTTAGGAGATAAAGTAGACTTCGGAAAGAATCACTCGTCTCTTTTCTTCAGAACACATGTCGGGTGTTACTCTTTATTCTTTTCTCTTACTCGACCTATCTTTATTCTCCATTGAAAGAAACCGACCTAATCTTAAAATCTTAGAACTCTAATCAAAGTAGTTAAATGCAAAAATAAGTTGTCCGTAATACAAATTGTTACACAACTTGTGACTAAGTTGAGGTATTTTCTCTAGCTATTGACTTGCATTGTTACATTTCATGTTGGATGGCATTTTGAATGTTATTAGATTTTGAAAAATAGATTCAATTGTAACAAACTTCAAATACAACATTATGTCATTGAACTATATTGTGAATGTTTTAGCCCCCCAAAAATTATTAATATTCTATCCATTGAGCTAAATTACCTATCGGTTTTAACCGAATTCACCGACTCGCTAACACGTCTAGTCGATTAATTGAACCGCTCGGTTATTAAGGATATATAGGCCGGGTTCGGTTATATAATTGGCATAACCGACTAAGTAGGTTCTGCCACCAAAATTGTATATCGGTCGGTTAGCCGACCAATTTATACCCCTAGTTTAGCCACTAGCTAATATTTTTACTATCCGCATCTAAGGAAATATAAATAAACCTCATCCAATCTAAACAATCCATGCATAAGTGCACACTTTAGTTTAGACATACACTGTCAGATTAGGGGGCATAGTCATGGAGGAATTATAATCCCCTTGCTAGGAGGTAACCTTTATTCCTCACAATACTAAACATTTACTATAATCATCAACTGATGAAAGGAATATGTATTTGCAATACCTTGTGGCTGGATGAATTATTTAAGACATTATGCTCCATATCATGAAATCGAATTTTGCGCGGCCAAAAATATGACTCAATAGGATACAAATATGGGAACAGAAGCAACTGATGTTGGCATGGCTAGTATACTTAGGCTGCTTATGGTGTGGCTAGTACGTGTCAGACAGATACGACACAGGCATAAAAATCATTTTGGAGTATGCGGCTAGTATATTTAGGCTGTTTATGGTGTCTCCAGTACGTGTCAGACAGATAACAGGAACGACAATCATTTTGGAGTCTGTGCTTTCTAGATGAGAAGTTCATGTAGAGGATAAGACTAGTGGAATGGACTACATTTGGAATGATAAGGATACTTCCATTAGGGCTTTACGCCAAGCACTATATAGGAAATACTCTCACAGAAAATATTTATATAGGAAATACAAAAGTTCTAGAGACAAAAAAACAACAAAGTTATTTAAGGCGCACCACAACAGAAATGTTGTAAAAGACCGAGATGCAAGGCAAAAGCACGGCACTCGTGAACACGAGGTGCACATTTATTCAAAAATAATAATATTATTATTTATAAATCATATATGACTATATGCAATAGATATTGAAGTGGACGTATCAGAGAGGTTATCAAGCATAACTAGAAATCATGTGGTACCTTTTTTTCTCTTTTAATATAGTTAGTATTGGTGTTTTTTAGTTGCTTTAGGAACTTTTAGTTGCATATTGAAAAACCAACATACTGTATATCACAATATAATAGTTATGCTTGTGTTGGAATATTCACATGGGGAGGTGGCCTATGTGGGTTGATTTTCCTAAAGGGTTGTGTAAATCACTAGGAACAAATCTTTGTTTTGTCACTCTCTATGGAAAACCATAGGAGCTAAGCATCGTAGGGGCTTAGCGACTCGGACTCGGACAGCATCGTCGCATGGTGTTCGTGCACTCCTTTAATGCGCGAGTTGCTTGCACAGATGGAAGCTCGGGTGCATGTGCGGACGCATGTTCGAGGCGTTTGCATGGCTATACGCGAGCTATGCGAGGTGCATGCATGGCTCTAGAGGCCATGCGCATATGCAGCATGTGCGCTTTGGCATCCAGGCACATAAGCAGCCATGCGCATATACGGGCTTTCGATACTGACATGCCTGTCCGCTGTCATTGCTTTCGGCGTGAGCGGTGCAGGAGGTGCCGTCAGCGTGCGACGTGTTGCTGTATCGGCGCATGGGACTCAGTGACCCGAATATTGTAGGATTTAGTCGGCTATGCGCATATGCGCACCTGTGCTTCCACATGCGCGCATGGGCGCTGGGGAGGTCTATAAATAGAGCTCCACTGCTCTCATTTGTGGGAGTTAAAAAATGGAAGGGAGAGAGTAAGGAGCACAAATCCAGTCCTGTAAAGTCCATGCGCCAATGGGCAGTTTGCTCTTTTTTGAGTTTCGAAGTTGTCCAAGAGTGGCAGGAGAGTTCCAGAAATTCTTTGGTGAACTTGCTGGCTCTTGGGAGCATATCGTCTATGGAACGAATCTTGCTTTGAGCGGGTTTTTTTTTGTTCTTCTTTTATTGTATTTTCGTTCTATTACTGTCGCGTCTACGAACGTAAAGAGAATAACGTTTTTGTTTATTTCTTCTTCATCCTCTCTTATGTTGTGAACATTATATCCTAATTGCAGCTGCGTTTCCAAGGAAGACAAATTTTATTCTTTGTGTGCTTGTAGCCTGGGTTTCCCATATTTGGTTGGTATCATGAAGTTCGGGGAGCAAGTTTCTTGCATAGAGAACCCTGGACTTCTTCATAAGGATTAAAAGAGGGCAGACTGAAAAGTCTTGCATGAAGCTCTGTTGTTCCTGACCTAAGTTCTCATCTTGGTATGCCTCGGGACTAACAATCTCAAAGCAAGATCCGAGAAAATGCAAAAATACCGTACAAGTCTTCTCATCACAAGTTTTAACGAACTTTAGAAGATTGACGGACTACACTTCTAGTACTTGATGAGGATGAAGTCCTTCGTCAAAGTGTTAGAGTGTGTTTGGGCATCTACCCAGGACTGTTGCTGCTGTGAAGTTGGCACTCGGTGTGTTCAAGTAGCAATAATTTTCAATATAATATTTGAAATAATTTAAAACAAAAGTAATATTAAACACACAATCAAATAGCAATCATGCCTCTATCATTACAAAATACAAATTGAAATGTGATTTAGGATAAGAAGTTTAAAGAGTTTAGGTAGAGAAATTTAGGATTTAAACATTTTATTTAAGAAGTGTGTATATATATATATATATATATTTATATATATATATATATATATATATATATATATATATATATATGTATATATATATCGGGTTTCGGGTTCTTTGGGTAATCCGACACATGAACCCGAGTCCAACCCAATTTTTGATTGGGTTGAAATATTTTAACTCGAGCCCGAGCCCAAACCCGAGTATCTTCAACCAAAACCAAACCCATCAACGGGTTTACCCGATTGGGCTCGGGTTTAGCCCACCCAAGATGCACCCTAGCAGCTCTGTGCCGGCTATGTGCACGACTATGCGTAGGCTAGCTCTAGCGGCCATGCGCATATGCGACATTCGCGCTTTGGAGTCGAGGCGCATAAGCGGCCATGCGCATATGCGGCCTTGCGCGCATAAGCAGCCAGTCACATATGCCTCCATGCGCTAGGCGCTATGCGCTAAGCACATGCGTGTAGATGCTTTCGGTACTGACATGCCTGTCTGCTATCACTGCTTTCGGCATGGGCGGCATAGACGACGCTGTCAGCGTGCGGCGTACTGCTGTGTCGGCACATGGGACTCTGTGACTCGAATATTGTAGGATTTGGTCGACTATGAGCATATGCACGCCAGTGCTTCCACATGCGCGTATGCGCAGCCATGCGCATATACGGCATTCGTGCTTTGGAGTTGAGACGCATAAGCAGCTATGCGTATATGCGGCCTTGCGCATAAGCAGTCAGGCACATATGCCTCCATGCGCCATGCGGCTAGGCGCTAGGCACATGCGTGCGGATGCTTTCGGCACTAACAGGCCTGTTTGTTGTCACTGCTTTCGGTGTGGGCAGCACAGGCGGCGCTGTCAGCGTGCGGCGTACGGTTGTGTCGGTACATGGGACTCTATGACTCAGATATTATGGGATTTGGTCGACTTTGTGCGCTTGTGCTTCCACATGAGCACATAGGTGCTGGGGAGCTCTATAAATAGAGCTCCACTCCTCTTATTTGAGAGAGTTAAAAACATGGAAGAGAAAGAAAGTAAGGACTACAAATCCAGTCTACTATAGTCCATGTGCCATCTGCAGCAACGACAAAATACAATGCGCTTATGAGCAGTATTCTCTTTTTGAGTTTCCAAGTTGTCCAAGAGTGACAAGAGTGTTTTATAAGTTCTTTGGTGAACTTGCTGGCTCCTGGGAGCAGATAGTCTATGGGGAAAATCTTGCTTTGAGCAACGGAGACCTGTTCATCCCAGCAAGGAGTTAATTTTTGTTCTTCTCTTGTTGTATTTTCGTTCTATCTCATTGCGTTTGCGAACATAAAAAGAAGAACGCTTTTGTTTATTTCTTCTCCATCCTCTCTTATGTTGTGAACGTTCTATCCCAATTAAAACTACATTTTCAAAGAAGAACGGATTTTATTCTTTGTGTGCTTGCAACCTAGGTTTTCTATATTTGGTTGGGATCATGAAGTTCGGGGACCAAGTTTCTTACATGGAACCTTGGACTTCTTCATAAGGATTAAACAGAGGGCAGATTGAAAAGTCTTGCATGAAGCTCTGTTGTTCGTAGCCTACGTTCTCATCTTAGTATTCCTCGGGACTAACAGTTTGTAGGTAAGCTTCTAAGAGTAAAAGATTTCTTAGTTTCCGTGAGATCAACGGTCAGATCCAATAATAGTCCCTACTCAGGGAAAAATATATATTCGTTAGTAAAAGAACATATAAAAGGGGAAAAAAGAAAGCAGCATATAGATGAGGCGCACATCAAATGCAAGCCTCATTCGGGTGTGTACCTCAGAAAGGTCGCCTCGCCTCACATGTTCTGAGGTGCATAGGCTAAAGCCTCAAGAACCTCGTGTCTTAGGCGCACCTTTGATAAATTTGATAGACAACTTGATAACCTTGATAGAGAACTAGAAAATAATTAGTTTGTCTGACGTCACTGGTGACATCACTAGAAATATCGAGAAAAGGCAAAAATACACATCCTTCTAGACTCCCTGAAAAGAGTTTGATGACCATGAAGCCCAACTTGCAGATAAACTATAAAAGGAACTAAGAGAGAGAGTGTGTTTGTGGCCACCTTTGGTGGCGAAAGAGTGACCAAGAATTACCAACTATGAGAGTAAGTTGTCATCTTCTTAGCGACAAGATAGAGAAAGTTGTGGAATAAAAAGAGTGACTTGTCATATTTTCAACAGAAAGAGCAAATTTCCTGCAAGATTCTGAGTTGCCGACCAAAGTGAGTTGTCAACGAGAGTCATACCGCCAAGAGAGTGGGTTGTGGCCAATTTTGTATGAGAAGGAAATAAATAGTTTGTACGAGGAGGTGCCGGAAGTTGAGAATGTGGTAAGATTTGTTGGGAAAGAAGCGCGGAAACCTTTCCCCAAACCGGAGAGTACCTGCGAGAGGACCGAGCAATACAACGCACGAACCCAAAAACAACCACACAAAACAATCCACGCAGACACAGAGAATTTTTGACGTGGAAAACCCTTGCAGGAAAAACCACGGGACGATCGGAGTCCAACCCTGAGAAGCCTCCACTAATGGAATAAAAGAATTACACCCTCTACAAACTCCTCCCGATCCAAATCGGATCCCCACAACACTCAGAAGTAAGAACAATGATTATAAGGCTACGAAGAGTGAGAACGACGAGTAGAGATTACCCGAACGCGATCTCCTTCGAAAAACAACCTTCAATCCTCCGTCTTCTCTCCCGAAGTTGCAATGGCACTCTTGCCTCCTTCTCTCTCTTTTCTTGTGTGTTCTACGATGAATAGGGTTAGGAATAACCTAATATTAACTCCCCTAATCCTTAGCAAAATCTGGACCATCAGATATGATCCAACGGTAAAAAATCACCTCAAATTTCCACTCAGCCCCGACGACACGGAGTTCGGCCAGAACTCTGTATCGGGCGAACAGAACCTACCAGCAACATTCTGGAATGGCCAGACCGAGTTCGGCCAGAACTCGGCCTGGGACCGAGTTCGGCCCGAACTCGGTGGCCCAGTTCAAGAACCTCCCTCTGGTAAGCAGCAGCAGCAGTAGCAACTCGTTGCCTACTTCCCGAGCTTCTTCGACATCGAACGGCGCTCGTCGCACTCTGGGATCTTCTCCACATAGGTTGTGAACCCCACCCACTCCAACAAATCTCTCCCTTCACAACTATGGGGAGGATATTATCATCCTGACGATCTGCCTGCAGTACTCAAACTTCCCCCTTGGTAGAATCTTCGTGAACATATCAGCTCCGTTGTCATCTGTATGAACCTTCTCAAGCTCCGCGTCATTCTTCTCAACCACATCCCGTAACCAATGATACCGAGTCTCGATGTGTTTGGACCGGCTATGAAACGTCTGATTCTTCACAAGGTGAATAGCACTCTGACTGTCGCAAAGCAAAGTATACTGCTCTTGCTTCAGTCCCATTTCCTGCAGCATCTTCTTCATCCACAGCAACTCCTTGCAAGCCTCCATCGCCGCAATATATTATGCCTCTGTCATCGACAAGGTAACACACTTCTGTAACCATGACTGCCACGACACTGCTCCTCCCGCAAACATCATCACGTAGCCCGAAGTCGATCGCCTCGTGTCTAAATCTCCAGCCATATCAGCGTCGGTATACACAACCAGCTTCGGCTCGTCACCACCAAAGGAAAGTCTCCAACCAGCAGTGCCCTGAAGATATCGTAGAATCCACTTGACCGCACTCCAATGTACCCTTCCAGGATTTGAAAGATACCTGCTAAACGTACCAACTGTATGAGCAATATCTGGCCTCGTACACACCATGGCATACATAAGGCTTCCCACAGCTGAGGCATATGGAACCCACTCCATATCTTCCTTTTCGTCCTCGGTAGATGGACACTGCTCCTCAGTAAGCTTAAAGTGAGCCACAAGGGGGCAACTCACTTTCTTCGATCCGTCCATACCAAAACGCTGAAGTACCCGGTGAATGTACTTCGTTTGGGACAAATATAGCAACTTGGACTCTCTCTCTCGGCTGATCTCCATCCCAAGAATAGTCTTTGCTGTGCCCAAATCCTTCATAAAGAAGGCCGCGCCCAGTTGGCGCTTCAGCTCCGCTATCCTAGTGGCATTCCGACCCACTAATAGCATATCATCAACATAGAGCAATAAAATGATGAAATCATCATCGGCAAAATATCTCATAAATACACAGTGATCCGACGTCATCCGTGCATAACCATGCTCCCCCATAAATGACTCGAACTTCCTGTACCACTGCCTCGGAGCCTGCTTCAGACCATACAAGCTCTTCCTCAACCGGCAGACCAAATGTGACTTGCCCTTCTCACAGAATCCCTCTGGCTGCTCCATGTACAGCTCCTCCTCAAGATCACCGTAGAGGAATGCCGTCTTCACGTCCATCTGCTCGACCTCCAAGTCGAGACTGGCTGCTAATGCTAGCACCACCCGAATAGACGAATGCTTGATGACAGGCAAAAAGATCTCATCATAATCTATGCCTTTCCGCTGACCGTAGCCTTTAACTACCAGCCTCGTTTTGTATCGAGGGCGAGTAGCATCATCCGTCTGCTTCACTCTGAACACCCATCGATTCTTCAAAGCCTTCTTGCCCTTTGGCAACCGCACCAGATCATAAGTGGAATTGGTGTGCAAGGAACTCATCTCCTCCTGCATAGCCTCCATCCACTCCTGCCTGTGTTCGTCTTCCATAGCCTCTGCAAAACTTTTGGGCTCTCTTCCGTCAGTCAATAGCACATACTCATCTGGTGAGTATCTCGTAGATGGTCGACGATCCCTGTCACTCCTTCTCAAAGGAACTACTGGTGTAGGCTGTATACCGACAGCCTCCTCTTCCTCAGGAACTACCTCTCCGGCATGCTCATCCTCCTGAAGAACGCCTTGACCACCATCAGCAGGCTGACGATCAAGGTTGGGAGCAACTCCATGTACCGGCTCCCCCATAACTGGATCCTCTGTGATGTCCTCTGGAAACTGCTCGAAGCGAAATGACTCTAACTCAGGCAATTCCTCAGCCTCAGAAGGCGTCTCAGAATCCTGAGTGTTGGTCATGGTCTGATCCTCGACGAACACCACGTCCCTGCTTCTGTAGAGCTTTCTTTCCACTGGGTCGTAGAGTCTATAGCCAAACTCATCCCGATCGTAGCCGACAAAGATGCATCGCCTCGTCTTCGGCTCAAGTTTGGTCCTCTCGTCCTTCGGTACATGCACGAAGGCCTTACAGCCAAACACTCGCAGGTGATTGTATGACGGCTCTTTGTTGTACCATACTTTGTCAGGCACATCACCCTGTAAAGGAGCACTAGGAGACAAATTAATAACATAAGCAGCTGTGAGAAGAGCCTCACCCCAATAACTGCCCGGCAAGTTTGCTTCTGACAGCAAACACCGCACCCTCTCCATCAGTGTCCTGTTTATGCGCTCTGCTACACCATTGAGCTGAGGTGTCTTGGGCGGAGTCTTCTGGTGTCGTATCCCTTGCTCTCTGCAGTACGCATCAAAGGGACTGATGTATTCGCCGCCATTGTCGGACCGAACACACAATAACTTCTTGCCCGTCTCCCTTTCAACAGAGGCCTGAAACTCTTTGAAAGTAGGCAGCACCTGATCCTTGGTCTTTAAGGCATAGACCCAAACCTTCCTGGAACAATCATCAATAAAGGTTACAAAGTAAGAAGCACCACCAAGAGATTTTACCTTCATAGGACCGCAGACATCCGAGTGAATCAACTCGAGCAACGCCGGCTTCCTCGAACTTGGATGACTTTGGAAAGACACCCTATTTTGCTTCCCAGCTAAGCAGTGCGTACAATTCTCCAACTTTATAGACTTGAGCCCCGGAATCACCTTCATGTTCACCAAGTAGCTCATTCCCTTCTCGCTGATATGGCCGAGCCGCCTGTGCCACAACTCGGTAGACGCATCACTGACTGCGTTCACCTCATGTGCCCCCTGTGCGCTCCCCTCCATATAGTAGAGATCGGACTTCTTACTTCCTCTGGCAATCACCATCGAACCTCTGGAAAGCTTCTACTGACTATTCTCGAAGAGACTGAAGAATCCCTCGTCATCCAACCTTCCAACCGACACCAGGTTGAAACGGATATCAGGGACATGACGAATATCTTTGAGAACAAGAACCTTACCCGTCTTCATTCTCAAATGCACATCTCCAACGGCAACCGCCTTCGACACATCTCCGTTGCCCATCTTTAACACGCCATAGTCGCCTGTTGTGTAAGTGGCAAATAGTGCCCTGTTGTGAGATACATGTGCTGAAGCCCCTGAGTCCACCAGCCAAGAATTGTCATTGCAGACGAGGTTAGTAATGACCTCATCACCTACGACGATTACATCGCCTCCATGCATCGAGGCCGCCGCTGTAGTGTTCTCTTCTTGCTTCCCCTTGTCGCCCTTCTTCTCTCTCTTTCAAGCGAAACAGTTCCGCTTGATATGGCCCTTCTTACCACAATGGTAACACTCTGAGTCCTCGTACCGACCCTTGGACTTCCTCCTACTCTTGTCTCTGCCACCACCTGGACCCCTGCTTTTGCCCCTTCTGCGGCTCTCTGAAACAAGTGCCTCTGAGTGGTGGGATAATGATGAAGTGCCCTGAGAACGTCTTCGCATCTCTTCATTCAATACCCCGCTCTTGGCAAACTCCAGACTGACTATGCCCTCTGAAGCATAAGCGATCATAGATACTCGTACGGTCTCCCATGAGTCTGGCAAAGTACATAGCAGCCATAGTCCCTGAATCTCGTCGTCGAACTTGACTCCCATAGAAGATAGCTGGTCAACCACGCCCTAGAACTCACTCAAGTGGTCCGAAATAGATGCCCCATCCTTGTATCGCAGACCCATCATCGTTCGGATCAGGAACAACTTGTTTACCCCGGTCTTCTTTGCATACAAGGATTCCAGCTTATCCCACAACGTCTTCGCATGCTCAATATTGGCAACGTGGTTGTACACGTTCTCATCCACAAACAACCGTATGTACCCGCACACTTGTATATGTGCGAATGTCCAGGCCTCCTCAGATTTATCACTGGGCTTCTCGGATGCAAACACGGGTAGATGCAGCTTCTTGAAAAATAGCAAATCCTTCATCTTGCTCCGCCAATAGTGATAGTTGGTGCCATTTAGATTCACGATGCGCACCGGCTTCGAGTCCATCTCTTCTCTCTGGTTTCTCTATCAAGTACTAACACTCCTTCCGAATTCCAGAACCTGGCTCTGATACCCCTCTGTTGGAAAAGAAGCGCGGAAACCTTTCCCCAAACCGGAGAGTACCTACGAGAGGACCGAGCAATACAACGCACAAACCCAAAAAAAACTACACAAAACAATCCACGCAGACACAGAGAATTTTTGACGTGGAAAACCCTTGCGGGAAAAACCACGGGACGATCGGAGTCCAACCCTGAGAAGCCTCCACTAATGGAATAGAAGAATTACACCCTCTACAAACTCCTTCCGATCCAAATCGGATCCCCACAACACTCAAAAGTAAGAACAATAATTACAAGGCTACGAAGAGCGAGAACAACGAGTAGAGATTACCCGAACGCGATCTCCTTCGAAAAACGACCTTCAATCCTCCGTCTTCTCTCCCGAAGTTGCAATGGCACTCTTGCCTTCTTCTCTCTCTTTTCTTGTATGTTCTACGATGAATAGGGTTAGGAATAACCTAATATTAAATCCCCTAATCCGCAACAAAATTTGGACCATCAGATATGATCCAACGGTGAAAAATCACCCCAAATTTCTGCTCAGCCCCGACGACACAGAGTTCGGCCAGAACTCTGTGTCGGGCGAACAGAACCTACCAGCAACATTCTGGAATGGCCAGACCGATTTCGGCCAGAACTCGGCCTGGGACCGAGTTCGGCCCGAACTCGGTGGCCCAGTTCCAGAACCTCCCTCTGGTAAGCAGCAGCAGCAGTAGCAACTCGTTGCCTACTTCCCGAGATTCTTCGACATCGAACGGTGCTCGTCGTACTCCGGGATCTTCTCCACATAGGTTGGGAACCCCACCCACTCCAACAAGATCGTCTAGTAGCGATAGTTGGAGTAAACCAATAGTAGTAGGCTAGGATGAAATCATCAAAGTGTTGGGATGAGGTCGCCTCAGTTCTAGAGGTGTACCTATGTTACGCGGACTCTCCACTTCAAGGAGAAGTACCCATGTCGACCCGATGGGACATGGATATTGGTATGGAAACCATATCCGATCCTCCATGGTGACAAATAGATACTTCATGGTGACAATCAGGAGACTGGTAGTGAAGCAGATAGTTTATTTTAATGTGGCAGTGATGTAGATAGTTAATTTTAATATGGTAGACTGGTATTAAAGTATTAGGGGAGCTGAAGGGACGCTCCCTTAAAGACTTATTCAACTAGTTCAGTAAAGTTTACTAGTAATTTATAATTATAGATTGTCTTTTTATGGAACCTTAGTCATATCCTCGTATCCGTATCCAAATTTTGGATCCTCTTTAGTCGAGTCCGTATGTCCTTCAATTATGAGTTTGAAGGGCTCGAATCTCGGATATGTGCCCATATCCGGCACCCGTACCCGAGTCCAGGTAACATAGAGGTGTAGTACTTAATTGGTCGGGTTGTAGTCAACCAGATATAATCGCTTATTGGTATAGGTTAAAGGCACACTCCCTCTTCATCTTTGCTTGAATCCCTCCCCTCTTTCCCTCTCCCATCCCATATCTTAATAGCAACAACATCGGCACATTCAGCATTACACAGCGATGAATGTCATGATAAGGTAATAATCTACTTTCGGGTAAGGTTTACACTTTCCTTTTTGACGTAAGAAAAGCATGTTATGATCAAGTATTTGTATCTTTAATTTTTGTTCTTTTTTATGTTTCTTGCTCCAAATTTGATGTTTATATCCTAATATAACTTCTTCAAAAGCATGATATTCCACCTTTGAGAATGATATGTATTAGCATTCAGATTAACTAGCTGATGGTCAATTCTTAATTGCTAAATAAAGCCATTTGACATATACTTCATCTTGTATTTATAGGCTAATTTTTCTTATGTTTATCGGACTTATTTAGTTTTGGAAAAAAATAACCGCCTAATATGAGTAATCAACAAGTAATCTGATTACTCGCTCCAAATTCTTGAGCCGAACATGTATGAGAAACCATGCAATTTAACCATGGATAGAAATGGCAGTCCGGAAGCAGCATAGATAATTTACTACTATTAAATTCATCACAATTAACCATTTCCTTACCGTATCAACATATATAATCAACTAATGGTCAATTTCCAAATAGAACTATGGAGAGGTGTGTATGAATCTAGAGGATTTAGGAACAATAGGACAAAAGATATCAAATGATATGTAACTTTAGCAAAAGTACAGTACTTAAATAATTCACGCTGAAAACAAAGAGATGATTTGAAGCGATCATTACATTAAATAGTGAGGTCAAGCAGGTTCATATGATAAGATCATGATAATTAAAGTAAAGAAATAACTTTATGGTGCTATTTGACCTAAGTATACCCTTGAATTGCACAAAAATAATTGTGATTGTATAGGACCAACCAGGCTTTGTACTTCAAGACGTATGGCAATCAAGAAACATATTCATGGAATAAGTGTAGCGTAAAAGACAATGTTAAGATAGATGCACAATTAAGTATAACTAAATTGTTGAGAAATTAGTTCATTTGTCGTAAGAATAAGTAAATTAAATGAGGAAATAAGGAAATAATAGGTAACTCCAAAGGGAGTCCGGAAGATGCACTGCTCAGGAGTGAGAGCCACAGTTGAAGACTGTTAGAACAGGCATAAACCAAAATAAATATGGATTACATGAAAGCTGCTAATATTTCAAGGAGACGACAGTTAATAAGGCCTAATAGAAGAATATAATTCATGTATCCAATACAAAAAAAGGCGATAAAGGATTTGGTGATGCCAGTGACCTAGGAATAATAGTATCAAGAGTTCAAAGAAGAGATTTCCCGATTAAATTAAATTCTCCCTGTCAACACTCAGGATTGAAGTTTTTGAGGAGTGGGGATGAGGAGGTGGGGTTCCTTCTTATAAACAAAGATTTAAGTTGCTTATATGTTAAAGTAAAACTCAAGCTGGATATACGTACACTGATAAGAAATGTAGTCTGACATAAGGTGAGACAACTCTACAATAATTGATCGAACTTTATACTAACCTACTATCGATATAATTGTCAACCCTTATTGGGTTGTGCTAAAGTTCATAGTTAAGACAGTACCTAGTAAAGGAATAAGTGAGGACCTTCCCACCAAACCTTTTTGAATGTTATGGCGGGTAAGTAGACCTATATCATCATCCATGCCTCTTCCATCAAAATGAGGGCGACTATGGTGCATAAAAGAGCTCCATAAAATAATTTACCAAAAGTTTTTATGACCGAATGTCAACCTGACACCAAATTTCTATGATGGTGTCTAGTTACTGGTAACATAGCTATGAGCATGGACGGATATATCATAAAATCAAAACAACCACTCGGTAGGTAGGTAGACCTACCTTTTGGTTATACAATTTAAGCTCATGCGTCCAAGGAGCAAGATGCAGGAGCAACTGCCAGGTTCCAATAGACTATAAACAGTCTAACGGAAGAGGTAAGATGTACAGAGAACCGAACTTATCTCTGCAGTCAAAAGGAATTCTATCTTTTTATGACCTATATATTTTAGATTATTCAAAACTCATGCAACCAAAGACCCATCCTCAATGTCCCCTAGACCGTAAAATCTAAGTGTTAGAGATAAGATAATGAGAATTTCTATAAGGAATTCTATCTTTTTACTACAGCAAGTAAAAGTGCCAAATTGAAACACATCCCTCAAAAAATTGTTGTGTTATCCAATAATAGCATATTGTGCACAATTAGCTATTGTCAATTTTCAGAAGAAATATAGGAATATCATGCTTAAGTGATATTCTCTTAAATAAACTGTAATGATTATATGAGGATTCCATGACCAGTTCTAACATGAAGGATCTAAACTTGAAATATTTATTAATTACAGCAAGTACTAACATGAAGCACTTGAGAATAATTATTAATCATTCTCAATGATTATTGATGGGTTGTGCTAAAGTTCATAGTTAAGACAGTACCTAGTAAAGGAATAAACGAGGACCATTCCACCAAACCTTTTTGAATGTTAATTGGCGGGTAAGTAGACCTATATTATCATCCATGCCTACTCTCATCAAATGGGGTGCTATAAAGCATAAGAGTGCTCCATAAAATAATTCACCAAGTTTTTATGACCGAATGTGTAACCTGACGCCAACCTTCTATGATGGTGCCTAGTTATTGATAACATAGCTATGAGCATGGACGGGCATATCATAAAATCCAAACAGCCAGTTGGTAGGCAGGTAGACCTACCTTTTGGTTATACAATTTAAGCTCATGCATCCAAGGAGCAAGATGCAGGAGCAACTGCCAGGTTCCAATAGACTATAAAGAGTCTAACAGAAGAGGTAAGATGTACTGAGAACCGCACTTATCTCTGCAGTCAAAAGGAATGTTTTTCCTATAGTAGGTAGACCTATATACTATATACCTTAGATAATTCAAAACTTATGCAACAAAAGACCCATCCTCAATGTCCCTTAGACTGTAAAATATATTTGTTAGAGATAAGATAATGAGAATTTCTATAAGGAATTCTCTCTTTTTACTAAAGTAAGTAAAAGAGCCAAATTGAATTACATCCCTCAAACAATTGCCGTGTTATCCTATACTAGCATATTGTGCACGGTTAACTATTGTCAATTTTCAGTAGAAATATAGTATGATCACGCTTAAATGACATACTCTTAAATAAACTGTAAAGATTATATGGGGATTCCACGGCCAGTACAAACCTGAAGGATCTAAACTTAAAAATTTTATTAATCACAGCTAGTACTAACCTGAAGCACTTGAGAATAATTATTAATCATTCTCAGTAACCAGTATTCAAACTTCATACTAATTACCAACAATACTCAAAAAAAACATTTAGTCAATGAGAACCCTGTATATGATTCTGAACAGTAGCTGACAAACATACATATTAGTGTCATAACGTATGAGTTGCTCAATTGAAGAATTGAGAAGATAGTTAAGGAAAGCTACTGGAAAGTCATGTCATTTATCATCAGTACCAAGAGCAGAACTGCTGACTGGTTCAGCTATAATTGTATCATGAGAACTTGAAGTTTTCCCTTCTTTTTCCTGTTTAGCCGCAACCTCTGCAGCTCATTTTACAGTAGCTTCTTGCCTTGCCCTCTCCTCTTCATTTGAAACTCTAAGTACAAGAGCTAGCAAAGGATCTATATTAGGATCCACACCAAAATCAAATCCAGATATGCCACCAGCTGCAGCAGCAGCAGCCGCGACAACAAAACCACTTCCTCCATCCCCATCACCAGTAAGATAGGTGTGCTGAACATGAGGCATGGATCAGTTAATGTTCAAAATCATGGCCCGGAAGTGATTATGGTAACATTGAATAGCAAATATTACCATCAGGCACCTTATAAGAACATCTGAAAGAGCCCTTAGGCCAGGAGGAACATGAACTATGTGGCTGCTGCCATTATTATTTACAGCAGCAATAAGAGCCTCCAATTTTTCCGATTTTCCATCATTGGCTTCTCCAAAATCTATAACATCGAGAGAGACACTATTTTTCTTTAACTTCTTTCCAATTACTTACAGTGTCTTCTGGTCGTATTTAACTGGACTGCCACATGGAGAAACATGAAAATTAAACAACAAAATAATAGCACAGGCATAAGAAACACCACAAGTATAATCAACCTTCCAGTAAAAACTATGATCCTCTGTTGCTGGTTCTTATTCTGACGATGTTTAAGAGCCAATTGTGCAATCTGGATACCTCTGGTTAGGTCCATCTCGCTACCAATCTGATGACCTGGGTGTAAAAATTGATAAACAGTGACAAGAGAGGTCAAGAAATTTAAGTGTTGGTAAAAGAACTTTTACATCTAAGCAAATGCATAGAGAATACTATATTTCTGACACCATTACATATTGTTGTAATTGACTGGTTTTATTGATTGAGTCTCATAGGCTTTATATAGCCTTTACATAATGGAATATCCAATGGAATATCCTGTGGCATATTTTGGCATCCCAAATATGTCCTCAGGATATTTCCATACTAAATATAACATATTTCCATACTAAATATACCAACACCAAATATGTCCTCAGGATATTTCCATACTAAATATAACATATTTCCATACTAAATATATAAACACTCCCCCTCAAAATGGGTGAAAGATATTCACTAAGCCCATCTTGTCACATCCTCTGATCATTCTCACAGAGCTAAGTCCTTTGGTCAGTCCGTCTGCTACCTGATGCTTTGTTGGAACGTGGCCTAGCTCCAGTAGTCCACTAACCAACTTCTCTTTGATGAAGAACCTATCGATCTCGATGTATTTGGTCATGTCATGCTGTACTGGATTGTTGGCAATACTAATAGCTGACTGGTTATCGCACCACAGCTTCATCTTGGCTCCTTAATCCAGCTTCAGCTCCACCAGCATATTCTTCAACCAAAGCAGCTCTGCAACTCCCAAGGCCATATCTTTGTACTCCGCTTCAGCTGTCGATCTAGCTACCACTGACTGCTTCTTACTCCTCCAAGAGACCAAGTTGCCTCCTAAAAAGATGCAGTATCCCGAGGCAGATCTCCTGTCATCAGCACAACTTGCCCAGTCAGAATCACAGTAGCTCTCGATGTCCATATGATTATTCTTCCTGAACATCAGTCCCTTCCCGGAGGCACCCTTCAAGTATCTAAGAATCTGGTATATTGCATCCATATGACCCTTTCGAGGGTCATGCATGTAGCGGCTCACCACACTAACTGCAAAACATATATCTGGACATGTGTGGCTCAAATAGATCAGCTTGCCCACCAATCTCTGATATATATCCCGGTCAACTGGTTCTACGGCTTCAGCATCCAGCTTGAACTTCTGGTCTATCGGTGTCGTAGCTGGTTTGTATCCCATCATCCCTATTTTCGTGAGTAGGTCTAGTGCATACTTCCTCTGAGAAAGAACAATTTCCTCTGTATCTCGAGCAATCTCAATCCCAAGGAAGTATCGAAGAGGGCCAAGATCCTTCACCTCGAACTCCTTGCCAAGCTTTCCCTTGAGTTGGGCGATCTCCTGCTCGTCATCGCTTGTGATAATCATATCATCCACATACACCGCAAGCATGGTGATGTGGCCTCTACTTCGTCTGAAGAACATAGTATGATCAACATTGATCTGCTGATATTCTATCCCTATCATTGCTCTCCTGAACCTGTCAAACCACGCTCGAGGAGACTGCTTCAGTCCATAGAGGGACTTCTTCAGCCTGCAGACCTTGCCTTCTGTCTGATTGGTGCTGAATCCTGGTGGTATCTCCATGTACACCTCCTCCACTAGATCCCCATGAAGAAATGCATTCTTCACATCCAGTTGGTGTAGCTTCCATCCTTTATTGGCTGCCAGAGTGATCAAGGTCCTGACAGTACTCATCTTCGCCACTGGTGCAAAGGTTTCGTCATAGTCGTTGCCGTACGTCTGACTGTATCCTTTTGCCACCAGTCGAGCTTTGTAGCGCTCAACCTGTCCATCTGGATTCTGCTTCACAGTGAAAACCTACTTGCATCCGACTGCTCTCTTCCCTTCTGGCAGTCTCACCAGCTCCCAAGTTCGGTTCTTCTCCAGAGCTTCCAACTCCTCATGCATCGCTGCTTTCCACTTTGGATCGTTCTTGGCTACCTTCCAGTTGTTAGGTATAGTAACACTATCCAATGATGCAATAAAAGCTCCATAAGAAGAATAGATATGATCATATGAGATAAATTTAGCAAGGTTCCAACCACATCTATCAGGACGTTTTCCTGTATTGCTGCGAGTGGACCTCCATACTGATGATGGTTGGGGAGGAGAAGAATGAAGGATATCACCTGAAGGGGAAGGTGGTGGTGTAGGTGTCTCAGGAGTCAAAATGGGCACAAGCAAGGGACTTAGCACCGACACTGTAGGAACTGGTCCTGCAAGTTGCTTCCCTCGCCTGCTGTAGGTAAGTATCTCCCCCTGAGCTGTGGGCCTAACACCTCTTATTTCCTTTCCTTGTCCCTTTTCACCTTCTTGTACCCTATTTGTTCCTCCAAGCCATACTCCGAGATCAGTCAAAATGCTTCCCAATAACTTTCCCTCTCGCCTCATACTTGCAGTATCAGGCGAGATATTTGGATTTTCCTCCTGACTGTAGTATGGCTCATGTTCTCTGAAGTGAACATCCATACTTACAAATTTCTTTTTTTCCACTGGACTCTAGCATACGTAGCCCTTCTGAGTTCCCAAGTAGCCTACAAAGATACACTTGATTGCTCGAGGATCAAGCTTCCCTACCGACGATCTGTTGTCCTTTACGAAGCATACACAGCCAAATACCTTTAGTGGGAGCATCCCACTATTATTTTCCTGCAGCATCTCGCATGGAGACCTCCATCCCAACACCTTCAAAGGGATCATGTTAATCAGTTGAGCTGCTGTCAACACTGCATATCCCCATAGACTCTGTGGGACATTCATGTCTATCATCATACTTCTCGCCACTTCTAGGAGGTGTCTGTTCTGCCTTTTCGCTACTCCGTTCTGTGCTGGTGTATATGCACAGGTGGTCTGATACCGTATCCCTTGGGCGGACAAGTATTCCGTAAGTGTCTTGTTGGTGTACTCCGTTCCATTGTCAGACCTCAATACCTTCACCGCTGCCTTGTACTGAGTCTGGACATGTTTGTGAAAGTCCCGAAAACAGGAGAGAGCCTCACTCTTATTTTTTCATCAAATACAGCCAAGTAGTATGAGAAAAACAATCTATGAAGGTAACAAAATATTTGTAACCATTCATAGGTGTAGTATAAGGCCCCCAGACATCAGAGTGTACCACATCAAAAATGGACGAGCTCCTATAACCGCTACTCACATATGAACTCCTAGTAAGTTTGCCTAACTCACAAGAATCACAAACTAGTTTCTCTTTATTAACTTCTTCATAAATTGCAGGATATAATTTGCTTAAAATACCAAATAAAGAGTGTCCCAACCTCCTGTGGTGGAGTCGCAATGTATCTTCCGCACTCATCTTCTTCAGTCCTTCCATCCCTACCTTTTCTGCCATAGATACTAATGCTGAATCCAGCCCTTCTCGATCCAAGTACCGCAGTTCATTATGCCAAGTGCCAGTCCCAAGTTTTTGTCCCTTTTTTCTCTGGAAGATCACCTTAGGAATATCAAAGCAGACAGTACATTTTAATTGAAGGATTATAGAACTAATGGACAAAAGACTGACTGAAAAAGAAGGAGCATGTAAAACATTGGATAATCTTACTGAACCTGTACAATCGACAATATCCTTACCGACCACTGGCTGAAAAGTAGTATCAGCTGTTTGAATGCTGTCCGCTGATGCTAGGTGATTGTAGGAAGAAAACTCACTAGCATTCCCTGTCACGTGCCGAGACGCACCCGAATCGATAATCCAATCCGACGATCTGAGGAAAGACATAGATGCAAGGGCGAGCGTGTCGTCAGTGCCTTCCACCGACGGATGAGCATACATGGCAGCGTTACCTCTGGCGAAGAATGAGGTGGACGTCTCCCCGGTCCCACTCCTCCTGTCTCCATCGCTCGATGCTTTCTGCCTCCTCCTGAGTAATTCCAACATGTCCTGCAGTGCCTGATCCTCCTCAGTATAGGGACCGCCAGCTGTCTCATCGCCTTCTGCTACCAGCCGGTTCGTACGACAACCTCCTCGACCGCCCCGTCGACCCCTATAACCACGGCCACATCTCCAAACTGTCCATGTCTTTCGCCTGAATCTTTCTTGGGTGGTTTGGTGTAAGCATACCTCAGATGACCCACCTCCCCGTAGTTGAAGCACTGTCGGGGCTCTTCCTTAGGTCCTGACGGTGCTCTTCGTCCTGTCGAGCCCTCATTCGGCTCTGTCTTCTCTTTCCGGGTTCTCCTTTCCCGTCGTGGCCAACTTAGATAGGTAGTCGGTCTATCAAGCTTCAGCTCGATGGAGGGAAGCTCCAACTTCGACGACGTCCATATCGTGCTCTTACCAGCCGACATCTTCATCAACTTTATTAACGTCGCAACCTCCGCAGGATCCAGATTCTTGATGATCTCCTCCATCGATGCTTCTCCTCTCCGATCACGTCACGTCCGCTCTACGACTCATGCTCGTCCTCGTCGTCCGATCCTAGATCTGAACATGTCCCTTTCCATCAGATCTAGGCCCTCAATGTCACATTTGGATTGCCCCCTCATTTCTGTGACAAACGGTGATATCGGTGGTGGTGACGGTGATGTCGGCTGTGATGTTGGCGGTAGGGACGGCAGAGGTGGCGGTGGTGACGACAGCGACGGTAGTGACGGTAATGGTGGTGGTGTCGGTAGTGGTGGCGGTGTCGGTGGTGGTGGTGGCGGCGTTGATGACCATATGGTTAGGGTTTTGGGAAGGGGGTGACGGCTAGAATTTTTTGTGGCTCTGATACTATGTTGTAATTGAGTGATTTTATTGATGGAGTCTCATAGGCTTTATATAGCCTTTACGTGATGGAATATCTAATAGAATATCCTGTGGTATATTCTGGCATCCCAAATATGTCCTCAGGATATTCCTATACTAAATATAACATATTTCCATACTAAATATACCAACATCAAATATATCCTCAGGATATTCCCATATAAATATAACATATTCCCATACTAAATATACCAACACATATTATATCATTACATGGTCATGCGGAACAAGATTATAACATATCCTACTTGGTGTGTTTGCAAAAACAAAAAGTTTTATAACAAACTTAGAAAAGAGTACCAAAGTATAATTTGAATTCTGGGGAAGTACAACTGTAGGAATTTGATCAGAAGGCGATCACTTTATCCTTGGACTATGTGAACTTGAAGACTAGAGCCTCTAGAGAATGCAGCAGCAATTTTACAAGAGTACTTGATCTCTGTGATGCTTTGATAATGATTGAAAACTCTATTTATAGAGTTCTGGAAATAACTATTTTAGCAGTTATTCTGATGTGCGCGAGGCTGAACTGTGCCACTTTGGGTTGCGCCAACCTTATGTTGTGCCAACTTCCATTCAGTTACACAATTGTGTACTAACTGTATTTAGACGTGTGGCATCATGTGATTGAGATGCACATGGTCGTTTACAGAATAGTGGACACGTTTTGAGAGATTGGTGACATGTGTGCTATGTCATCCTGCTTTAGAATGTAAGTTGTCTCAACTTTATCAGGTTGCACGAGCTTCAGTCAACAAGTCAAACTGCGCCTGATTGGGTTGTGCCTAGACACGTTGCAGCTTTTGAATACATAATAATAATTTATTTAGATTACGCCTAGGTGCAACTAAGGAATTTATTTAGATTGCACCTAGGCACAACTCACAAGATGTGTAGGACAGCTGTCAATTAAATCTCCTCGAACGGCACATTTTGAGGGATTCGAAAAGATTTTCTTCGTTTACAGTGCTGTCAACTGTCAGTGCTGTCAGGCAATAATGGCAATTAAATGTCAAATGCCACGTAGGCTTGGGCGCAATGTCGATTTGGCGCAGTCTGATGTCAGGCGCAACATAATTAATGGCGCAGTTTGAGTTCTGGGCTTTAAAACAGTGGTGCAACTTTATTTCTGGGGCCAACTTGATTGCTGAGTAATAAAAATATGGCGCAACTTGATTTTTTGGCTCTATAAGACCCCCTTCAAAGTTTTTGAATTTTGAAATTTTACAAAACTTCGAAATACTTTGAATCCTGACAATGTCGACTGAGTCAAGTTGTGCCTATCTCGCGCAGTCTGTTGCAAACCGTTACAATTTTCTATACGCAACTTAAGACGACTGTTAGGATTCTGTCTGCTAGGCTATAAATAACCCTCGATTAGTTGATTGTATCTCTTTACATTCACTTCTAATCTTCTTTGAATCCTTACGACTTTCTTCTTCGACTATTCTCTTGTCGTCATGGCCCCCAAGAAGACTGTTGTCAACAAAGGGAAAGGCATCGTCGTCCCATCAACTCTTGTTTCGTCGACTCGTGCACCTCAATATGTGCCACCCTCTTTTCGATGAAAAACAACCAACCCAGCAATGGAAGGTGATTAAGGACGGACAAACTCGACCTATGGACGATGATTTCATCTCTGATTGATTTGCGTCCCTCTTTTTAGAGTGTGGCACACCACAAACTTCGGGCCCCCTTCTTAGGGTGTGGTTTGCTTTTTCGAACACTATTCGTTCTTACGAACCGTGTTGCGCATGCTGTTGCGCAACTTAGTATTTTGCGCAATCAAAAATATCGCACAACTAAGTTGGAGCGTAATTCAGTATATGGCGCAACCTGAGATGTTGCACAACTTAAGTTTCATGCAACATAATATGTGGCACAACTTGGGTTGTCGCGCAACTCAGAATGTTGCGCAACTCAAAATGTTTGCGCAACTTAATTGTTGACGCAACCTAGAATGTTTGTGCAACTCAATAATTTGTACAACTTAATTATTTTGCTTTTTATAAAGTTGTACACTTTTGTTGCTTCTAATTTTTGTTCATGTATCTCTTTGCAGTTGATCTTAGGGAGGACCCAAATACGGAAAGATTTTCTTCAGCATTCAATGTCCCGGAGTACAGGGAGAATTTGGCTCTGTCACTTTCCCTCAGTACGACGGTCCTGACGCACGAAGAACTCTTCTCATAGATCAAGATAATCTAATCCTATTGAACTTAATGAATGGGGAACCCCTTCAAAGCCTGGATACTGTGGTCCACAAGAAACCTGTCTTTTTATTCGGTGATGCCATCAAGAAGACTTCCCAGCCCAAGACAAGAAAAGAGCAGAGAACTTTCACAAAGGAGGATAAAGTCATATACCTAACAAAAATATCAAGGTATATGGCATTATCCTAATATGCTTTTGCCAACTATCCCAGAAGGATGTCATGGGATTTGACTCCCATTCAGCAAGCGAGAGTCGGCAAAATCTGTAATAAATTGGGTCCAAGGAACAGGGACCTCTTTTATAGTACTTCTAAAAAATATGGTACACATTGAAGAGGTTTGAAGCCGAGCTGCATCCCTCCCTAGGATTCCTCCCTACTCCTTCCGGTCAGAATACCTATTTTTGCAAATACATTTGCAAAAGTTGAAGGAAGATATCCAGACCACGCTATGCATATGACAGGTCTGGTAAACCCAGAGATGAAGCGCTGGAGCAGCTTATCTATTTAGATTTTGGATCAATTCAAAGACAAGCTCATTGATCTGGGTCTCTACAATGCCATTTGTACTACAGTATATAGCATTCGCCCAAACCCTCATATGTTCTTGGCTCTAATAGAGATATACAATAAAAGCACTGGGACTTTCATGACTCCTCATGGAGAAATGGGATTTGCTCTTCACGAGATGGAATATATTTCTTGCCTGCCAATGGGTGATAATCCATACGAAGAGTATGTGCCCACTAATGATGAATTGGATGCTCTGACGGAGGATAATTCTCAGATGAACACAGTTTTCCAAGAATTATTGTGTCACTACAAAATTTGCTCACTCTACTACAAAAGTGCCACTGCGGGTACTTGTTACATCATCAAGTGGATGCCATATCTTTTCTTCGGTCATGTACAGGAGGACAAGCCACTGGACAGTCAAGCCTGTGCTCCTCGT
The DNA here is from genome assembly GCA_029216955.1 of Iris pallida. Classification (NCBI taxonomy): domain Eukaryota; kingdom Viridiplantae; phylum Streptophyta; class Magnoliopsida; order Asparagales; family Iridaceae; genus Iris; species Iris pallida. Next base: position 7,915,145 of record JANAVB010017599.1, on the reverse strand, counting down.
TTCTTTGAACCCTTTGATAGGAGTGATATGCAATATTTGATGGAATAACATGATCATGGATATGTCACACTGGCTGAGGACTCGGGTCCGTTCAAGGCTGGCGATATTCTCCAGAGTTACCTTAGACAGGGTTACAGACCTATGTCTCAAGAAGCCCAGCTAGCGGGTTTTCTATCTTTATGGCTACGGCATTTTATAGTTTCGGGAGCCAGTACAGTCGACTGATTCCATCGGGACGTCCTGTTCGCTGCAACGCGTCTTGTATTTGGATATAAGATGGATCTCTTATCAGCCATGACCTGCCACCTGAACGTAAGACTACGTTCTTTTGTGGACACTATGTTGCATGATAAGGATGCTCGGTCGGATTTTTCTCGTACTGAAATGCCATATACTTATTTGTTCGGGTGGTTATTGCTACACCGTTCCTATTTGATGAACCCTGATATGGGAACTGTTGATGGAGACTTCATCAGACGCTTCTCCAACGCTCACTGGCAATATAGTGCTCTTTCAGAGTGCAGATTTGCCTTGAACCGTGGATCAGGATGGAATTTTTATTGTGTTGGGCCTCCTCAGGGGTATGAAACTATGCCTCCACAAATGATGGACTTAGCTGAAGGATCACTCCATTTAAGCCCAAACATCTTTTTATGGCTTAAGGCGATCCGTCCCTCTCACCTGGTCTATAGATTCGAAGAAGAATGCTATTTGGAATCGTACTTGCCGAGTCGATTTGTACGGCAGTTCGGATATGATCAGCTTCATGTAGGTAATGCTACTACTTGCCTACAGGCCAAGGGTTATCTCATTAATGGGGCTAGGGCTTGGAGCTATTACAACGCCCGGGGTACAAAAGCTATCTTTTTCATGCCCTACAATCTTCCACAAGGCCCGCGTATGTTATATACACACGCAAACTTCTATACTTCATCAAACACATTTGCTAAAAATTTCCATCCTGCACACAGCTTCGTGACTGAAAAGAGATCCAAACAAGGAAAACATACTCTTCATTCTTTTCGAGATGCAGAAGACAAAGATTCTGTCGATACACTACTGGAGGCATCAATGTTAATGAACTATGCTGATCAAGTTCAAGATCCTCTAGACATATCCATAAAGGTGCGGAAAGAAAAATCCCCTTTTAAGGGTTTGAAGAAGAGAAAGACTAAGGAGACGAAGGCACCTCCTCAGCGGGATAATATACCCAATTCTCCAAAGGCTCCGAAGAAGAAGAAAAGAACGTCACTAGTTATTAATGAACCAGTGACTATGAGAACAACTCGTTCTCAATCAAAACAGATGCTTCTTATTTCTTCCTCTGGAGAGAAGGAAATCACTCCTTCTTCTATTGGAAGCCAGGGAAAATCATAGAGAGAGGAACTTCTACTTCTTTGATTGATCCAGAGAGTGATCGTACTGGAGCTGCTGCAGAGCCGGACGCATCAATACCCAAAGAAGTCAGAAGGAAATTGATAACTACTGAAGAAGAACAATCTCAAGAAGGTAATATCGAAATTGTGACATATCCTAATATATCAATTTTATCAAAGATATATATTTAAATTGATCTTTTTCTTTACATTGGTTACTTCAGCAGATGCCCAGCCTCCTACTACCATCATGACGGTAAATGTTCCCGCCAATGTACTTGCTACAGCGGGGATAACAATTCCATCTCTAACTCCCATGAGTCTAGAAGCCTCCTCTCTAAAGCTGGATTTGCCTCTACAAGATACTCTGAAAGCTCAAGAATCTACTCATTCTGAGGAGGTGATGATTGAAGCCTTTGCTGGTTTTGATTTTGATGATGGAACATATGATGATGATTGGAATAACATCACTAAAGAAAAACAAACTTTAGTGGATGGACCATCATCACAAGAATTTTCAGCTGATGAAGATCCTTCAACTGCTGAAGACGAGGAGAATGCGGTTAATGATGAGGAACATATCAATCCTCCTGAGATTAATGAATCCATAATCACTGAGCAGCCTGAGATGTCTAAGGTGGCAGCAGAATTAGTAAATGAAACTCCAGTAACTCTGCCACCTCAGACTGAATCGGGAGCAGGGAGTAGTCAGGCTACTATGTCTGCAGAGACCCTGTCGAAGCTTCAATCAGAGGTAGTAGAACCTCTGGAGACTCCTCGTGATATACCCAGCTCAGGTAAATTTCTAAGCATGATAAATTTTGTTGTATCACCTTCAGCTTTATAGGTTACTAATATAAATAATATATGTGATTTATAGAAGAACCTACAGAAAATGTAACAGGGGAAGGAAGCTCTTCTCATATTAGTGCTCAGAATGAAGTGCCTCCACCTTCTAAAGCTGTAAAGACTCCAGCGGAAGTAGTAGCCACTCCAGGAGCCGTGGCAACTAACAAATTTATGGTGGCCTCCTTCATAAGAGTCTTCTTTACATCCATAGAGCCTCTGGTCTATAGAGTGATGGAAAAAGAAGACGTTCCTTTTCGTACCGTTAGAAATCCTTCTACATTCTTGATCGGAGGCATCCGCAGTCAAGGAGACGAGGCCCAAGCTTTATTTCTAGAACATATTTTGGATGAGTTGGAGAGCTCAATTAATGCTTATAAGGAGATAAAAAGAGGAGACATCGAACAATTAGTAAACACGGAATATAAAGCTATGGCTCGAGAAGCAGAAATTAGTAAAGCCAATTTTGAAGCATTTATGCTGGCTTTCACTAAGCAATCCTCCGAGTTAACCATCCAAATCTCTGATGCAGCTGTTATTGCTGAGAGTCACAAGACTAAAGCTGCAGAGGAAGAGACAAAAGCTGCTGATTTAGAGGCTAAAATTGCCTGGCTTCAAGCAGAACTCCTGACTGTCAAGCAGAGCTTAGAACAAGAAAACTAACTGTACCAAACTGCTGTTAATCAAGTAGAGTCTCTGAAGCATCAGAAGGAAGAATTTGAACATCTTTAGAATAAAGAACTAGCACGTCAAACTGCTGCTCTACAACCTTTCGATCCTGAATTAGGAAGAGTTGAAGCTAGACAGAGAGTGCTAGATTCTCGTGACGAAAGAGTTCAAGTTCTGAAGAAACAAATTACAGAACTTTTCACCTATCCTTCAGAGTAGAATGAGCAAATTTTTTTGTCTCTTTATTTTATTATAATGTACTCCTTCTTGCAAAAAGAAATAATAAAAACTTTTTATGTGGTTCCATTACTTGATGCATATCTTGTTATAGATATAAGTAATAGAATAGAAAATATATTCAGAGGTACTGGACATGATATATTTCTTGATTTAGAAAATAACAATATTTATTTTATCTGCTCAAAGGTAATATGGACGTGGTAGAATATAATTTTTTAACAATACTGCTATTTCAATAGACAACTTTATTAGAGGTAATACGAACGTGACAAGTTTCTGATGTAGATAATCGAAATTCAGAGGTGTGGAGGACGTGAATTCATATTATTTAAAATAAGAGACAATAAATGCCAAATGAATGATAAGTCAAAGAAAGTGAATGAATGAACAGTCACTTCGGTTTTTGAGGAAAAGATGCAGAAATGAACGAACAGTTATCTCGATTATCGAGGAAGAGAATAAATGAATGAACAATCATCTCAATTCTCGAGGAAGAGAACGAATGAATAAAAAATTATAAATGAATGAACAGTTGTAAATGAATGAACAGTTGGATTTCTTTCAAAAAGTTGCATCAGTTCTCGAAACCGACTATCTAGTCATTCTATCTATGAATAGAGCAAAACTTTCGTAGATATCGACAATTTCTTTTCTTTTTGTACAAAATGTCTTCCAAAGATTTGCTTACTCCGAAGATCGAAGAAAAGACCGAGGCGCCTCCTGATGAGCCTCCAGTGCCTTCTCAGAAAGAAAGGGGTGAAGGCTCAACTGCTCCTGCACCAGGACAGGACTTGATTGCCAAGCTAGTGGAGCCTGGGAAGACTGCCGAAGAAGAGGCAGTGAGGATGGCTGCTTGTGAGTTGCTGGTGTGTTCAGACAATGAGATGTTTGAACTGTTGGCAAACTATGTATTTAATCATGAAGGATCGGGGCCTCGTCTCCGTCCTTAATATTATGTAATTCCATTCTACTTTTGAATAAAATAAACTTTATTTACATTATTTTTCTGAAATAAAGCACATTTTGCTTTTATACATAATATTTCTTGAGAAATTTGCCATTGATAGGCATCATAGCAACTCGGCCATCCATATATGTTAATTGATAGGCTCCATTTGAGAAAATCTTATTTACCACATACGAACCCTCCCATTTTGCCTCGAACTTGCCTTTGCTCATATGAGTCATAGTCATAGGATGTCTGACTATAAGAACTAGCTCGTCTTCCTGAAATGTTCACACTCTGACTTTGTGATTGAAAGGTTTTGAGATCCGGGCTTGATAAAGTTCGATTTGCTGTTGGGCCAGTAGCCTTTTTTCGTCGAGCGCCTCCAATTCTTGAAGCCGAAGACGATCATTATTTTTTGTTGTAAGTTCATTAGCAATAGCAATTTTCAAGGATGGAATTTGATTTTCCAGTGGTAGGACAGCTTCACATCCATATACTAGAGAAAAATGTGTGCAACTTGTAGGATTACGGACTGTGGTGCGATAAGCCCATAGACATTCTCCAAGTTTCTCACTCCAATTACGTTTGTTAATAGAAACAAACTTTTTAAGGAGTTTGATAATAGTCTTGTTGAATGCTTCGGCTAACCCGTTAGCTGCAGGATTATAGGCTGTAGAAGCGACATTATTGATTATGTTGTCATCACAGAACCTAGTAAACTTCTGACTGACGAACTGTGGTCCATTATCATGGATAATATGACGAGGTACGCCAAATCTGTATATCACATGATGTTTGATGACACTGCTAGTCTTTACTTCAGCTAAAGGTATAGCTTCAGCCCATTTAGAGAAATAATCGGTTATAGCCAGGATGAACCGATGTCCTTTAGATGAAGGAGGATTGATAGGGCCAATTATATCCATGCCCAAGCTTCGAAGGGCTATGAGGTAGAAATCGGATGAAGAAACTCTAACTGTTGGTGAATAAAATCTACATGAATCTGACAAGCTCGGTATTTCCTTACATAGTCAATGGCATCTGATACCATAGAGGGCCAGTAATAGCCCATACGTCGGATATGATCCTGTAATTTAGGACCAGGCTGATGTGCTCCACAAACGTCATCATGAGCTTCGCATAATATCTGCTTTACTTCATCACCAGCAAGACATCTCAAAAGTAATCCATCAAAAGTTCTTCAATAGAGAGTTTTAGTAGTATGATTATAATAGAATCGAAGCGATCGGCGACGAATACTTGTAGCTTCCGTAGGATTTTCTGGAAATATGTCATGTACTGCAAAATCAATGAAAGTTGCTCTCCAGTCCTCGCTAATAACATTGACTTCAATTGAATTACTGAATTCAATGTTATGGTTGTTTTCAACACAAAATAGTTCTCTATTAGATACAATAACCATTTGTTATCTTTTGACTGGAACTGCCAATACCGCAGCTAGGTTAGCTAATGCATCATCTTCTATATTGCATGCACGACGTACATGTTCGATGAAGAACCCTTTGAACGAAGAAGCTATTCTGATTGTTGCTTCATGGTATGGTACCAGATCTTGATGTCGAACTTCATATATACCTTTAACATGATTAGCAATCAGTTTAGAATCGCCATATACTTCGAGATATTCAATATCCAGCTGTTTGGCTAATTGGAGTCCAATGAGCAAGGCATTATATTCTGTTATATTGTTGGAGCATGACTCATCTAAAGAATAAGCTCTCTGAATAGCTAATCCGTTCGGTGAAACAAGAACAACTCCTACTCTAGCAACCAGGATGCCTCCAGGTCCAATTCTAGATGCTCCGTCAAAGAATAAACGCCAAGTAGAAAATTCTTCTGAGATCATATTTGATTCCAATGTTTCGTTTGGAATCTCGTCATAGAGTTTAGATGTTTCAGGCACAGGATGAGCTGCTAAGAAGTCAGCAAGTGCTTAGCCTTTTACAGAATTTTGAGGAACATACACCATATCATATTGTGCTAATAATATGGCCCATGTAGCAAGCCTAGAATTGAGTGTACTAGGCTTCTTCATTAAGACTCGAAGAGGATTGACTCAAGAAATAACATGAATAGTTTGGCTGATAATATAATATCTTGTCTTTTGAATAGCAAACATTAAGGCTAAGCATTCCTTCTCCACCAGACTATAACGATGTTCAGCTCCAATCATCGTCCGACTAAGGTAGTAGATGGCTTGTTCATGACCTTCTTTGTTCTTCTGAGCCAGCAACGCTCCCAATGAATGGTCCATTGCCCGGAAATACATCAAGAAGGGTATTCCTGAGATTGGTGGCACTAGGACCGGTGGACTCATTAAATACCGCTTTATGTCATCAAATGCTCGTTGACATTCTTCCGTCTAAATGAAAGATACACCTTTCTTCATTAACTGAGTAAATGGTCTGCAACGTCCAGATAAATTCGAAATGAACCGTTTGATGTACGTAAGTCGACCCTAGAATCCTCGTAGCTCTTTTAGGTTGCGTGGTGGACGCATCTCTTGAATGGCTTTGATCTTCTCGGGATCAACGTGTATACCCTTAGAGGTAATGACGAATCCGAGAAATTTGCCACTAGAGACACCCAAGAAAGACTTGATGGGGTTCATTTTGAGTTGATGCTGGCGTATTAGATTGAAAATAGTTCTTAAATATTGAATGTGATCTTTCTTTAGACGACTTTTGACAGCAATATCGTCAACATAGCATTCGACAGTCTTTCGCAAATGATCCCGAAAGATAGTACTCATAGCCCGCTGGTAAGTTGCACCTACGTTCTTAAGACCGAACGATATGACTGTATAACAGTATACTCCACGAGAAGTACGGAATGAAGTATGTTTTTCATCTTCAGGATTCATCCGGATTTGATTATATCCAGAAAACCCATCCATCAAAGAAATTTGTTCGAATCCACAAGTATTGTCGATCATGACATCAGTAATTGGGAGAGGGAATTCATCTTTAGGGCAAGCATCATTAAGATCCCGAAATTCTATGCAAATTTGAACCTTTTCGGTCTTCTTCAAAACTGGTATAACGTTGGCTACCCAGTCAGGATGCTGTTCTTCTCTGATAAAACCATAAGCTATAAGCTTTTTGACTTCATTATCAATTACATCCATCATTTTAAGCTTGAATCGCCGTTAATGTTATTTGACTGGCTTGGCATTCGGCAAGATATTAAGTTTATGAGTTGCAACTTGAGGATCTAATCCCGGCATATCTGCATAACTCCAGGCAAAGACATCAATATATTCACGAATAAGGTAAATTAATTCTTGTTTATCATCCTAAGAGAGATTTTTGCTAATGAAGATTGGTCGTGATACGTCCTTCTCTCCAACATCGATTTGGACTAGTTGATCCTTAGTAGGTGGCTCTCGTTGTTCAAAACGAAGTTTCCACTGATTATCCATCCTTTGTGCATAAGGGTCTACTTCAGGATCTTCTTCAATGTTATTATCGTCATCTTTCGAGAATTCAGCAGACACCATGTTAAACGATACTATCACCCGATGAACATGACCAATACTGGTATCAGAATCCTATGAGATAGAATCAGAAGAGTTAGATCGTTCTTCTTCATCAGATTCAGAAAGTTCTGGAGTTGGAAGTGGTGAAGTATAACCTAATCCCCGCTTCGTTTTACTGTAGTATTGTTATGATTTTCCCTTTAGAACAGAAATACGAATAGGAGTTCGCCTTCCTTTACCACTATTAAGACCAGTTCTGAAATCATAGCCTATTTTACAAATGATTGCTTTAGATTGTGGACTATAGCGACGTAATTTTAATCTTCATGTATCATCTCTATTATTATTATAGAGCATGATTTTTTGTTCCTCTCTTTTATTAAAAAGTATAGGCCTTTCATCTTTTTTTAGAGACGGTACTAAGAAGTATGATTCTTGTATTGAATCCAATGATACTACATTTCGTAGAGATGATACGACTCCTAATGTAAGTGGTTTAAAACTATCTAGCATATCCAAATAACATTGAGTATAGTAAGAGATATCAGTATACTGCAAAGGAGATGCTTTATTGATTTTTATACCATCATTTACAACAGGACCTTTAGCCTTAACAGGCTTAGTCAGTTTGATAACTAGAGGGGAGAAGAAGAGCGAGAAGGAGGAGGGGGCTTTTTACGACGAAGGTCGATTACAAGCGGCTCAGAAGAGGTGAGCTCCCTTTGTTCCTGACTATCACTAGAAGGCTGCTTCTCGTAGGAAGGAAGATAGATAGTTAGTGGTGTGGAACACTGAGGACAGGAAGTATGCCCTTTGACAGGGATCACCAGAGTATTATTTGGTACACCTTTCTGTTCTTCATCTGTGTCCATTGCTAGTACCACCTTCATGAATTTCTCCTTGTACATATGAGAATCATTGCAGTACGCTTCAACTCCTTTGAAAGGATTCAGGTCTGCAACCTCTTTTTGTACTTCTCCATTACCATCCACATATTTGAAATATTGGTGGAGAGTAGAAGGTACAATATTATGTTTGTGGAGGAATGGCCTTCCTAACAAAGCATTGTATGAGCCATTATTGTTAATTACATAAAAAGTCACCTTTGTATGAAGGTTGCCAATTTGAAGTTTCAGGCGTATCTTTTCCAAAGGTTCACTTCTTCCTTGATTGAACCCCAAGATGGTAGTGATAGTTGTAAAAAGATTATGTACCGGGATCTTCAAAGCATCTAGCAAAGACTTCGGCATGATACTAATAGCAGATCCTGGGTCAATCAGAATGCGATCGACTTTCATGGTGTCCACATACCCCATAAAATAGAGAGGACGATCATGATAATTATCTTCTAACAACATGTCATCTTGTGTAAAAGTATTATTGGACATTAATTCAAATACACTATGATAATGTGCACAGCTGACTGGCTCTTTTTCAGGATTTTTAAGAAGAATAAGACAAGCATCAGCCTGCATCAAAGCTTCACTTAACGTCTCTTGAGTTTCTTTTGAGAGACGTAAGAGTTCAAAGATTGACAATCTTACTGGAGTATTGGCTAATTGAGCCAATATGTCAAAATTATATGACTTTTCAAGTCTAAGAGATGAGGATTTCTTCAATGCTTTATCAAAATGGACATGATGTTTTCCTTTGTCTGCTGATATCAATTTAGGAGGAGTTGGTTCTACTACCGGCAAGGATGTAGATGGTATATTCTCAGCATGAGAGGATGATGTAGGAGGAGCATCAGGAGATGAGGTAGAATTCTCTTGAATTTCAAGATATTCTCGAAGATAAGATTTTCCAGATCTAGAGCCAATTAGAATTTCTTCTTGTGCTACTGGTTCAAAGAATACCATGTTGCGGCTCTTGGATTTAGTTTTGGAGTGCTTCTTTTGTTTGGAAGAGGAAGGTGCTTCAAAATCTGCTACCAGATCTGGATGAATCCATATGAACTCTCCTTTATCAGTGGATAGTGGAACAAGACCCTCATTTTGAGTAGGTGGAAGATTCACGATCTCGAGAGTAGCTCTTGGGATAAGGACAACACCATCTTGTACAAGTTGTGGTAGGAAATTACCAAATTGCACAGAAACAACATTAGCTGTCACTGTCTTCTCATCCTGCTGAAGAGTAATTACTCCAGAGTTGACCATCTCCTGGATTTTGCCTTTGAGCACGTAGCATGCTCTGGTTGGATTGTAACACCCATATTCTGAATACGTATTTTGTCAAGCTTGCATGTATTTCAGACCTGTATTTATTTTCTCGGATTTTGGCATATACTTGTAATTGGCTTGACTTGCAGATTTTGGTTCTCGTAATTGGGTTTTACCTGGCTTGGTTTATTTTGTGGAGGAGAATTGGTTTGATTTGGTTTGGTTTGGTTTAACATGCATTGGAATACCTTAGCCTATGTTCAACCCTCATTCCACCACAACCCACCCTCTTTATTATCCCCACCTAACACTCTCTCTCCTCATTACTTTCCTCCATTAATTTCTTCTTCTTCTTCTTCCTTCCTCTACACAACACTCCACCCATAGGCAAGTGCACCTTACCACCACATGAGAACCACATTTTATTTGTTCATTAGCTAGATTAGGCCATAGTGATCAACATTAGTGCTTGATATTTTGTGATTTGGAGTCTCCATTGTTCTAGATCTAGGTTTTAATTATTTTTGGATTTACATGATTTTGATCTATTTTGGTTGGATTTTTGTGGGTTTTGATGCTTCCATGTGGAAGAGAATTCAATTTTACTCAAGTTAGACCTTTAAAAATCTAGATTTGGTTTTGATTTGATAAAGATATGAAGTTTTGAACTTTGGAGTTCTTGAAGAGTTCCTCTCGGCCTGGAGTAGCAGACTGCAGCCTGCGCTCTTTAGCGCAGTGCTGGACTGCGCATCCTCCTCTCGGCCTGCGCTCTTTAGCGCAGCGCCGACCGCGCAGCTTGCCCCATAGTGAACTGCGCTCAACCTCAGCGCGCAGGGACTCTTGTGCAGTCTGCTCATGCGCAGTCCGCTCATGCGCAATCTGACTCTTGTGCCATCCCTCCCGCGCACTTCACTCATGCGCAATCTGACCCCTGCGCCAACCAGCTCAGCGCAAGCCGACTTTTGTGCAGCTCACTCCTGCGCAGTTGGCCCCTGGCGCACTTGACTCCTGCGCAACCCGACCCCAGGGACCCTTGCGCAATCTGTCCAATCATAGAGATTTGGTTTTATTTTTCCTTAAGCCTGGCTCTTCTATAGTCCTGTACATTGATATTTTATTAGATATTTTACGCCCATTTTATATCCTTACGCCTTTTGTCATGAACTTGATTTAACTTAATATGTTTGGAATGGCTATTGTACATGACATGGTATGACAAGGAACTAGCATAACACGACAGTGACCCGTAGTGGTGCACTCCTGACATGACCAACCTGACATGATAGTGGCCCGTCGTGGCATACTCCTAACAAGTACCCTGACATAATTTATCTTGATGCTGTTGCGACGGCTAACTTGACTCGTATAATCAACTTGACACCGTGGGTGTTCCTGCTTGCTTGCTTGTGCAATCCACTTGTCTTGTCTTGCATCATGTCTAGGACGTGACTCCCTGGTTCCCACGGTCAGGGATTCATACTGAATATAGAATAGGCTAATAACTAGATCAAACTATAGTTCATGGAGAATTTCCAGTCACAGGCAATCTCGTTATCTGGGCACTCTTAATTGGACTTGTAGCTTGCCGACGAGTAGAGCACATTTCCAGCGCACTGTCATGTGTTGCATCCTCTAAGTCACCTAAGGGTATATCGTCTCCGGGGCGATGTACCCAACCATACTCTCAACCCGCGGAAGGATAACTGGATGGTCTGTAGGGCTTGGGACTGGGAAATTCTCATTGCATCTTGTTAGTAATTAGGCTTGTGAAAACCCTAGTTAGTTAAAGTAGTAAGCCGTAGTAATTGCTTGGCCGCTTGTGAATGGATGATGTCTAGCCCTGTCTAAGTCTTGTCTAGTCCCTGTACCTGGATCCCCTGAGCATGATTGTTTTACTTATCTTAACAATAAATGGATAGAGACAGATTGCTATTCAGGCGAAGAATTACAACCCCGGTCCTTGTTTGGTTTACGGGTTGTAATTTGGCTCCCGAAATGGTTTTACGACCCTAGTCATTTATTGTCCTGTGGTTGTCTTTAATACTTGTACTTTTCTTCTATTTTCTTATGTTCTGATATACTGGCTTTTGTTCTTATTTCGTGGCCTCCTTTGTGGCACTTGCTCTTTCTGGGGTTTGACCCAGCTGGATTTATGTGGCCAGATTTCGGAGCAGCACCCGAGGATCTACCGAACCTCCAGCCCGATGGTGGCGACTAGAAGGAACCCAGGCTACGAGTGGGTTTTCTATTTTGTTTTGCTGACTCTGTTGTAAAAATTATTCTTTGGATGCGTTAAGCCGACAAGCACCTGTTAGCTCGATGCACTTTTACATACTGTCTGCCTACGGGCTGTAAACATGATTAACAAATCCTAGGGTTGATCATGTATGACTTAACTCTTACTAGTCCTAGCATTTGTACGACTAGCTTCATGATCAGCTGATATGTAATATTTGGGACGCCTTTTATTGTATATTTGGTGGTCAAACATCTTGTGATTATATTATTTGCTTGAGATTGAGACAGTAGGCTTGACCTTAAGAGACTGTTGGCTTGTAGTAAACCCTTATATCTAGACAGCCGTGACCGTATAGCGAGATGGACTTCATTTCAATATACGTAGCTGGCTATGTTCGCCCCCGCTTTCCAGTATTCTGGTTCTGGGGCGTGACATGGTTTAAGTGGTGGCCCATACGGGTCTTGTCAATCAAGAAATATAAGGGTTTACCGAATAGATGTCTCAATCAGTACTCGTCCTTGATCTCCGTTCATATCCTCTGAATCCCTGAGAATCTTGACTTGATCGCATGCTTGTATCGTTGATCTGTCCTGGTCCTTCCTTATTGTTTTCCCTGTATTGTCTTCTTCAGCGGCACTGTACCTGACCCCGCCGATCAGCAAGGTGGAGCACCTCCCGTGGACCAGCAGCAACCTGGAGATTAAGCCCAGTATTCTGGAGTTGTCTTCCGAGTTATACCTCCTGGAGGAGAGCCCCCAGTTCAGCCTGTTCAACCTGCTGAGCCGGATGATGGCACCTTGGTGGGACTCATCAGGGCCTTGATAACTTTTTAAGATCGCAGAGGAGACACCTTGCACCAGATAGTGGCAGATGCTTTGACTAGATGCAGTCATCCAGGGAACAGTATGGCCAACAGCTTCAAGCGCCTGAACCCTCCCTTCTTCGACGGCAGTAAAGATGCGATTACCGCGGACGCTTGGCTTCAGGATACCGAGGTGGTTCTGGAAGCAGTTAGGACACCTGAGAATGAGAAGGTGGCGGTGGTACGTGTCACGTCCCGATTCATAGAGTCATTTATTCACATATTTTATCTCTTAGAATCGATCGTCCTCGCTTAGGCGTGATGCCGTACAAGTCTGGTATTGTACTTGTACAAGGCAAAGATGGTACATAATCGATTATTCTTCAAATAGGAACACATCGCAGCGGCAGAAGCAGATAAATTGAATTTAATGAGGACAATCTTTCTTATTGAATAGAAGTACATCACTTCTTTATAGCAGTGGAGAAAAAGAGTAACTTGAAGCCACACAGAGATATGTAGAACTTTATTCTCTTTATTGATAATTGAAGAAGAGTACAAGACTTGTATTGAACTACAATGATTACAGCACATCTCACTTTATATGGAAACCAACTGAACAATGCTATACAGCTTACATTTGATATTTGGATACAATAGATTACAACTCAATATACCGACTTGGCTTACAATCTTACTGGTACAACAGATTACAATGTTCCATACATTATGCCCTTTATAAACAGAAGACATTATCTTGTGCAAGGAGAGCTTCTGTATGCCCAACAAATCTTCGATGTCGCGGGACCAATCCAGCTAAACTTCGTGTGTAGAACATTCCAAACAGCCGCACCTGCCCACAAAACGTGGGTCAGCACATCATCTATGTACTGGCGAGCAGAATCCAACCCACTCGCATAAACCAACATTTAAGGTGATCATTTAAACAAGCATTTATTAGAATGATCTTTCTACTTGGGGCCTAGCATCAGTTTACAGTTCATGGGCAATAATCAGAGTGAAGCATGTAAACATATTCTTAGTAGCATTCATGTGGACATATCATTTATCATTCTTGGTGTTATCATGCAAAGGCATCATTGAGGCATACTAGGTGTTATCATAAAAAGGCATCATTGAGGCATCGTTAACATTAACATTTTAAACATGTTATAACAGTTCTCACTTCAAGCATCACTTAGCATGTATGTTGTGTTTGAGCAATGATTATAGCAAGGCATCTTTCTAGCATACTAAATGGAACATGTTAAGCAGGCAAGTTAAACCAACTTATACAATATCACCATTATGTGATTTCTTACCGATAGCCGACTCCTCGTACCTGTATCAATTACAGGTTATCTGATATACTTACTCTGCCTGCACAAAACATTCATTAGCATGCATCGTGACTACATGGTCACTGGTGTTGTTAAACCATATGGACTCTTCTCATTTCATTTCATTTTAAGATAATGCGGTCAGCATAGTAGGTGGCGAGCCTCTATGCCACCCCGCCTTATCCGTGCCCCCATAGCACTCATCATTATTTCCTCCTAGGCCGAATCGGTCCCCAGGGCCCTAGGAACCGTTCGAGGAAATTATTACTCAAACCTTGTATACAAGTTGTCCATGACCATGCGAATGCGTGTCCGACTCGATTGTGAACAAAATCGCATGGTAAAATATATTAAGCAAAGTAAAGGCAACAGTGCATCATTAGTCATACTCAATGACTTATTCATTTCGTCATTACCATCATTTCATTTGGTGATCTCAACGATCCCAGCTTTATCATATCTCATTCATTGCTTCATTACAATGTATCTCATATCATTCCTTTCTTAAGAGGAACTTAACATACATTCATTTCTTATAAGGGACAGGTAGCATTTCATATTCTTGTAACAGTTATAGAGAGAGTACATGATTCTAGTATTTCATTCAGTTCATTGGGTCGATAGTACCGCCAGTTCACTTCTTATTCTATCATTCACAAGGCATCTCATTAATCAAGTATTTTATCGTTTCAGCAGCATTAAGCATAAGGAACAAGGTTATCAATTCAATCTCAGGCATCGAATCACATTAGCAGTTCAATGTGTTGTACATTTCAATAATTCACAGCATAAGCATCTTTATCATTCAGCAACTAACATATGGGACATTTAGGGGCAGTTCATAGCATTTCAATACTTCATTTATTAAGCATGAAGGAGTAAGGAGGAGGAAGGACAGTTCCACTCACCCAAAATTCTACTAAGCGTAGCTCCACCAGCGAGCTACGTTCCAATACCCATTCCGTCTAGCCAGCTAAGAGAGACTGCATCAGTCTCAATTCTTCTCATTCCCAACATAAGTCACGGTCCAATATTCTGATCCCATCCAATAAGCCAACCAAATGCCTCGTACGGAGCGGGACATTACATAATATACCACTCAGAAAAAGTTTCGTCCTCGAAACTTAAGGAACAAGCCTTCCACAAGATTCACTTAATCACCATGAGTTTACTCATTCAGCTTCAAATCAATATTCATTTCAGCCCACTCGGTCATTTCAAAATATATATCCAACTGTACCATTTAAATCCATCAACGATTCGATCTGTCTATCTCTTTTTCAATTACTTGTAACTTCTCATTGATTCACTAACATTTTTCCTTGTATTCTATCTTGGTCGCAATACATCACTTCATTTGGATCCATACACATATTTTAGGCGTCCCCAAAACATATGCATTTCAGCCAAATTTCGTACTAGTGCGATAAATTCTTTCCATAATGTTATTTCAGTCGCAACCAATCACTTCGGCTGGATCCATACACATATTTTAGGCGTCCCCAAAATATATGTACTTCAGCCAACTTCCATGTTAGTGCGATTCGATCAGCCACAATATAATTCTCTTTTCTAAATCCGACTTAGCATCCTTTCATTTGACTTATTGCTTTATTCATTTTGCTACAATCAGTATCTTCTCGGCCACAATATTTAATATCAAGGACAACTTGGTTAAGTTTTATACCCAAGCATAACATTTCTAACGTTCGATCAAGGGTCTAACTTAGAGCCAACCATATCAAGAGTTCACAACATGCAATCATACTCCTTCCCAAATCCAACAATATTTTTCACCGAGGCAACTCATCTTTTCTATAAGACTCAATCCGACGTCACCCACTATCGATTACCCGAGTCAGGGTATAATTCTATACAACAGTCAAGGTTAACTTAGCTACCCGACTATAGGTATACTCAAGCCTTACCTTACGGTTGCAATTCCCACTTATAGCCGACATATAATCCTTAAGGGTCAAACATCTCTTAAGGCTCAAGTTGAAGCATACATTCCCTTAGGTCAATACTCATTATCGTTGTCTCTCATTCAATGCCACAAGGTCATCCTATGGGTCTCCAATGGTCACCTATTATTCAGTCAGTCTCCAAGGTTAGCTACACTGATAGCTAAACTTAATCGTTCAGGTGACTTCCCTAGAGTGGACGGCTACTAGGGTTATACTAGTTTCTTATTCTTAAGGCCAACAAGCAACCAACAGTTCTAAGGAACTCTACCCAAACCTATGGGTTTTAACTCAGTCTGAATAACTAATCGCCATTGTTGGTTATACCAACAATTGGTCATGCAGCCTACAGTTTCTAGGGTCAAGTCTATCTATCTAGTGTCTTCCTCAAGGAATAATTCCCACAGAGGCTCACTCTAGACTTACCCAACGATCGACTAAGATCGATCTATCAATATTACGGTCAAATTCCAACCCGACATACGATTCTCATCGTTCTAATAATCCATCAAGTAAATTCCTAATGATCCATATTTCTATTCAAATTCCTTTGTACCCACACGAACCCATAAGCCAATGCTAACTATTCAAGGGTCATCGATTCCGACAGTCTTAACATAATTATGGAATCATACTATTCGGTCCGTATGACAGAGTCAAACCACTAAGTCATAAGCCAACAATCTATATCCCAACCAACAATCACCTATACCGACATTATCCAACATGTTTGCAATTTCTCGTTTCCATTTGTTTCTCAATCATCAAACTATCTTACGGCATTCTTAATCTCATGCAGTAATGGTCAAGTAGTTCATCCCATTCAATCCGACAATTTATGTATCACTTAACCATCCTCTAGGCAACAATAGTATTCTGAGTCACTACTTGTTATTTTTCTAGTACAATTTAATTCTTCAGCATCATGCATCTATGCAATGACTATCCTTTGGTGATCAAAATGGATTGACATCTATTACACCTTAGGATCAAGGCACAGATTTCTAATATCCCTTTGATTCACCGACAATATTTTTAAACTTTCATCTTAGCAATCAACTTTGTATTAGCCACATTTGATTTGTATCCAACCAATCGAAGTCAACATTCAGATGTTCTAAGCCACAATATTCTCTAGCCATCATTTACCCGTAGCATACTAACTGTCTTACTAGTCTGAGTCATCACTCGACTAAACAATTTCTAACCAAGCCAACTGTTACCATTTCTACAATCTCACTACCCAACATAGCATCACCGTCAGGGGACACTCGAGTCATCTAGCAACAATACATGACTCCCAGCTAAGTCTCGATACTACCCAGTACCCACAGATAGTCTCATCGCTGTTCTATGGGAGGGTCAACATACATCTCATTCTGAGGTGGTAGAGGCAATATACCACTCAGAAACGAAGCCATCCTTAAATAATACCAACTCAATCTATTCCGGACATTCGTGATCTATAATGGTCACAACACTTAGCCAACATCTCGGGGTCTCAATATCACAAGCCAACATTGTTAGGTCTCGAAAGTACTAGCGAGCACATATGTGTCAACTCACTAGTTCTGCTGAACTCATCCATCAATTATTCATTCCCAAATCTTTCTGCATTATATGCAATTCTCAACTTGTTACAGCATACCCAGCCACTTTTCTATATTTCCACATTTCTAACAGCATTCATAATATAGCATACTATGGCATCGAGTCATTGTTGGGTTATTTGTGTCCAAACCAACAACAATCATTCTTTCAGGGGCATCACAATGTATATAGACTTATTGTATGGAACATCCAGTGAGCAGCCAAGTGGGTCAATGATCTTTCAGACACGAACAACATAGGATGATTACAGAACAACAACAACATAATCGCGGAAGCAATCTTTGATTTAATCGCGGAAGCAACGTTGAGTGATCGCGGAAGCAACTTTGGTTAATCGTCGATGCAACTTTGATTTGAAACGAATCAAAGAAGAGACCAAGGACGTAAAGCCGTGCTCTGATACCAATTTGTCATGCCCCGATTCATAGAGTCATTTATTCACATATTTTATCTCTTGGAATCGATCGTCCTCGCTTGGGCGTGATGCCGTACAAGTCTGGTATTGTACTTGTACAAGGCAAAGATGGTACATAATCGATTATTCTTCAAATAGGAACACATCGCAGCGGCAGAAGCAGATAAATTGAATTTAATGAGGACAATCTTTCTTATTGAATAGAAGTACATCACTTCTTTATAGCAGTGGAGAAAAAGAGTAACTTGAAGCCACACAGAGATATGTAGAACTTTATTCTCTTTATTGATAATTGAAGAAGAGTACAAGACTTGTATTGAAGTACAATGATTACAGCACATCTCACTTTATATGGAAACCAACTGAACAATGCTATACAGCTTACATTTGATATTTGGATACAATAGATTACAACTCAATATACCGACTTGGCTTACAATCTCACTGGTACAACAGATTACAATGTTCCATACATTATGCCCTTTATAAACAGAAGACATTATCTTGTGCAAGGAGAGCTTCTGTATGCCCAACAAATCTTCGATGCCGCGGGACCAATCCAGCTAAACTTCGTGTGTAGAACATTCCAAACAGCCGCACCTGCCCACAAAACGTGGGTCAGCACATCATCTATGTACTGGCGAGCAGAATCCAACCCACTCGCATAAACCAACATTTAAGGTGATCATTTAAGCAAGCATTTATTAGAATGATTTTTCTACTTGAGGCCTAGCATCAGTTTACAGTTCATGGGCAATAATCAGAGTGAAGCATGTAAACATATTCTTAGTAGCATTCATGTGGACATATCATTTATCATTCTTGGTGTTATCATGCAAAGGCATCATTGAGGCATACTAGGTGTTATCATAAAAAGGCATCATTGAGGCATCGTTAATATTAACATTTTAAACATGTTATAACAGTTCTCACTTCAAGCATCACTTAGCATGTATGTTGTGTTTGAGCAATGATTATAGCAAGGCATCTTTCTAGCATACTAAATGGAACATGTTAAGCAGGCAAGTTAAACCAACTTATACAATATCACTATTATGTGATTTCTTACCGATAGCCGACTCCTCGTACCTGTATCAATTACAGGTTATCTGATATACTTACTCTGCCTGCATAAAACATTCATTAGCATGCATCCTGACTACATGGTCACTGGTGTTGTTAAACCATATGGACTCTTCTCATTTCATTTCATTTTAAGATAATACGGTCAGCATAGTAGGTGGCGAGCCTCTATGCCACCCCGCCTTATCCGTGCCCCCATAGCACTCATCATTATTTCCTCCTAGGCCGAATCGGTCCCCAGGGCCCTAGGAACCGTTCGAGGAAATTATTACTCAAACCTTGTATACAAGTTGTCCATGACCATGTGAATGCGTGTCCGACTCGATTGTGAACAAAATCGCATGGTAAAATATATTAAGGAAAGTAAAGGCAACAGTGCATCATTAGTCATATTCAATGACTTATTCATTTCGTCATTACCATCATTTCATTTGGTGATCTCAACGATTCCAGCTTTATCATATCTCATTCATTGCTTCATTGCAATGTATCTCATATCATTCCTTTCTTAAGAGGAACTTAACATACATTCATTTCTTATAAGGGACAGGTAGCATTTCATATTCTTGTAACAGTTATAGAGAGAGTACATGATTCTAGTATTTCATTCAGTTCATTGGATCGATAGCACCGCCAGTTCACTTCTTATTCTATCATTCACAAGGCATCTCATTAATCAAGTGTTTTATCGTTTCAGCAGCATTAAGCATAAGGAACAAGGTTATCAATTCAATCTCAGGCATCGAATCACATTAGCAGTTCAATGTGTTGTACATTTCAATAATTCACAGCATAAGCATCTTTATCATTCAGTAACTAACATATAGGACATTTAGGGGCAGTTTATAGCATTTTAATACTTCATTTATTAAGCATGAAGGAGTAAGGAGGAGGAAGGACAGTTCCACTCACCCAAAATTCTACTAAGCGTAGCTCCACCAGCGAGCTACGTTCCAATACCCATTCCGTCTAGCCAGCTAAGAGAGACTGCATCAGTCTCAATTCTTCTCATTCCCAACATAAGTCACGGTCCAATATTCTGATCCCATCCAATAAGCCAACCAAATGCCTCGTACGGAGCGGGGCATTACAGTACGCCTGCAGTTGTTGGACTTAGCTCACAGTTGGTGGACAACTCAGGCCATGGGATTAGTGGCACCCATTGCTTGGGCAGTGTTTAGAGAGAGATTCCAGACGAAGTATTTTGATGCTGTGGCTCGGTACGACTTACAGACGAGATTTACCAACTTAAAGCAAGGAGGCAGGACGGTCGATGGCTATGCGACTGAGTTTTCTAGGCTCAGTAGGTTTGCCCCCACCTTGGTGGCGACCGAGTTTGATAGGGCCCAGCGGTTCCAGCAGGGACAGTATTTGGAGATCTTGTTGGCAGTCGAGCAGTTCGAGCACCAGACGTTCGATGCAGTATTGAGAGCGGCTAGGAGGCATGAGTAGACCTCCCAGAGGATCGTGGATAGGACCGGAGGTAGGAAGCGGTCCTACAGCCAGATGCAACAATCATCAGCTCCAGCCCCGGCAGCTAGAAGTTTGACCATTGGAACTCCGAGGCGGGCGGCCTCAGTGACGTCGGTTCAGCATTCAACCCCGACGTACCCGCAGCAGCAGAAGCAGAAGCAGACTTCGGCAATGGGATGTTCTCATTGCGGGAAGCCAGGCCATGTAGTGGCAGATTGTCGTAGGGCGTAAGGATTGTGCCTAGCTTGTGGAGCGGCAGATCACAAGATAGGAGCCTGCCCGAATAGGGGTAGTTCGTCCTCTTCCAACCTAACCAGTCCATCGGTTAGGGGACCAGCACCTGTGCAGCAGCAGCAGTACCCGAGGCCATTGTTACCTCAGGCCCAGGCGTTCCATCAGCAGAACCAGCAGCAGTATACCTAAGCCCAAGTGTAGAGTAGGCAGAGAGGTTTCCAGCAGAGGGGACCCGCAGCTAGAGGTCAGGCCATGATAATGGCTATGGAAGAAGAAGTTGCACCAGGTGAGGTAGTGGCAGGTACTATTCTCGTCAACTCCTCTCCAGCATCAGTATTATTTGATTCTGGTGCATCGCATTCATTCATGTCTGTACGATTCACGATACTGATAGGATTGGAGCCAGAGTCATTATCAGTAAGACTCAATATACTTACTGGTAATGGTCTTGTGGGAGTAGATCGAGTGTTTTCCTCGTATCGGATCGTAGTTAGCGGTAGAGAGTTCCCCGCTAGATTTATCGAGTTCCCTATGGCAGACTATGATGTAGTCCTAGGCATAGATTGGTTAAGGAACCAGTATGCTAGGATAGACTGCCATATTGGCAGAGTTATTTTCAATATTCCAGGCGAGCCAGAGTTTTCATTTTCCAGAGGCGCAGTGGAACCATCTTCTCCAGTATTGCGGATGGCATTAGCAACAGTGCAGTTGCCTAGGATAGTTGAAGAGTTTCCAGATGTCTTCCCAGAGGAACTTCCAGGGATGCCGCCAGAGCGGGAGATTGAGTTCATTATAGACTTGATCCCCAGAACAGCACCAGTATCAGAGCGAGTCTACAGGATGGCGCCTTCAGAGTTGGAGATTTTGTACAAGATGGTTGAAGAACTCAGGACCAAGGGATTCATTCGTGCAAGTGGATCGCCTTGGGGAGCCCCGATGCTTCTTGTGAAAAATAAGGATGGTACGTCTAGGTTATGTGTAGATTATCGTACCTTGAACTCAGTAACAATCAAGAACAGATACTCCCTTCCGAGGATAGATGACTTGTTTGATCAACTCAAAGGGGCTTCAGTGTTCTCGAAGATAGACTTGCGGTCAGGATACCACCAGATCAGAGTCAGAGAGCAGGACATCCTAAAGGCAGCTTTTCGATCGAGGTATGGACATTGGGAGTTCCTTGTTATGCCCTTTGGAGCGACCAATGTGCCGGCAGTATTTATGGACCTCATGAATCGCATTTTCATGCCTTACTTGGATCAGTTCGTGATCGTGTTCCTAGATGATATCCTGGTCTACAGCAAGAGCGAAGCAGAGCATGAGCAGCATCTTAGAGTCGTCCTTCGACGCTTAGGGAGCACCAGTTGTACGCCAAGTTCAGTAAATACGAGTTCTGGCTCGATCGCATTTCGTACTTGGGTCACATCATTACTCGAAGAGGAGTAGAAGTAGATCCCCAGAAGATTGTGGCTATCGAGTCATGGCCAGTACCCAGCTCAATGGCAGAAGTTCGCAGCTTCCTTGGATTAGCCGGCTACTACCGACGATTTGTTTCAAATTTTACAAGGATTTCAGCGCCGATGACCCAGTTGACCTGCAAGGTTGTGCAGTTTGCTTGGACAGCAGAGTGCCAGGAATCATTTGAGAAGTTGAAGCGAGGTTTGATAACGGCTCCCATTTTTACACTTCCAGATGGGACGGGATGATTCACAGTTTATTGCGAAGCTTCAGGCAGAGGATTGGAATGTGTCTTGATGCAGCATGGGAAGGTAATATCTTATGCATCACGTCAACTTCGTGATCATGAGAAGAGTTACCCGACCCAGGACTTGGAGCTAACAGCAGTAGTGTTTGCACTTAAGTTGTGGAGGCACTACTTGTACGAAGA